>JAAAKM020000265.1:13899-27860 GCA_010016025.2 Alatinidae sp. Z8VKAUB7J3 | reverse complement strand
GCGGGAAGGCTGGAGCAGGGCGCTCCCACGCCCGCTGCGCACCCGCAGGGCACCACGGTGGATGTGCAGGATCTGTTCTTCAATACGCCAGCGCGCCGCAAGTTCC
Source organism: Alatinidae sp. Z8VKAUB7J3 (assembly GCA_010016025.2). Lineage (NCBI taxonomy): Eukaryota > Metazoa > Cnidaria > Cubozoa > Carybdeida > Alatinidae > Alatinidae sp. Z8VKAUB7J3. The sequence continues at coordinate 27,754 of JAAAKM020000265.1, read as the reverse complement.
TGAGGACCCCCGCGACCGAGCTGCGCCACGTTCAGCAGGCCCTGACCCGACTCGCCATGTGGCGACCGGAATGCCGGTTCGAACTGCGCCATCAGCAGCGAAGGCTGCTGTCGCTGCCGCAGCAATCCAAAGACCCTGAGAAATAGGAGAGCGTTATGTGGAATCGAAGAACGGTCCTGGGCGCGGGGTTGGCAACCGGGTTCGGCGGGCTCCTCCTCGAACCGGGCTTGGCGCGCGCCGCGGGGGCGGACTATCAGGCCGGTCCCGTGGAGAACGGCGGCGCTGTTGCCGGTCGTGTGCTCTTCGACGGTGCGATGCCGGATCCCGACCGAATCATCATCGGCAAGGACAACCACGTTTGCGGTGACGGGCATCTGACTCCAGATCCTTTGCAGATCTCGGGCGATCGCGGCCTCGAGAACACGGTGGTTGCGATCGCCGACATTGCGCGCGGCAAGGCTTGGCCTGCCGGCGAGGCCGAGCCATTGCGCGAGATCGTGCAGGAGGCCTGCGCCTTTCACCCCTACCTCCAGGTGGCGCCGAAGGGTATCGACCTGCGGATCGTCAACAAGGATCCGCTCCTGCACAACATCCATGCCTACGAGCAGATCGGCCGGGCGCGGCGGACTCTCTTCAACATCGCCCAGCCGGCGGCAGGACAGGTCGATGTGCATCCGCTCAAGCTGCGGCGGGGCCACATCGTCGAGCTCGACTGCGATGCGCATAACTGGATGTCGGCCTGGATCTATACGCTCGACCATCCCAACTACGCCATCACCGACAGCGAGGGGCGCTTCGAGATCGGCGAGTTGCCGGCGAGCGCCTACGAGATCGTCGCCTGGCATCCGCTCCTCGGCGAAGTCCGCCAGCCTCTGCAAATCGACGCCGGGAAAACGACACCCCTCGACCTGAGCCTGAGCGCCTAGTGAAGGAATCTTGAGATTATGAGAAAGTGCATCGCCGTCCTGAGCATCTCTGTCGCCGCCGCTGCCGGCGGGACGCTCACGTTCGCCTCCCTGGATGTGGAAGGAGCCGCTGGGCCGGCGCCGCTCGCCGCGCTTCCACCCGTTCCTGTTCCTCAAGACCAACCCCTAACCGAAGACAGAGTCAGGCTCGGCAAGCTGCTGTTCTTCGATCCGCGGCTCTCCGGCGACGGCAGCATCAGTTGCGCCGATTGCCACGATCCCAAGTTGGGGTGGGGCGACGGCAACGAGCTGTCGCGCGGCTACCCGGGGACCGTTCACTGGCGCAACTCGCAGACCGTCGTGAATTCCGCTTACTTGGACCGTTGGTTTTGGACGGCGTCTTCCCCGAGTCTGGAAAAGCAGGCGCATTCCGCCGCCACGGGACCACTCGCCGGCAATCTTAAGCCGCGGCTTGGGGAAGAGCGGATGAAACAGATCCCTGAGTATGTGGACTTGTTCGACACCGTATACGGTGAACGGCCCAATTGGGACGGGGCCTTGTCCGCGATTGCCGCCTTCGAGCGTACCGTTGTTTCAAACGATTCGCCCTTTGATCGCTATATGAGCGGCGACCAATCGGCTCTCGACGAGCGGCAGAAACGCGGCCTCGCGTTGTTCGAGGGGAAAGCAGGATGTATCGCGTGTCACAACGGGCCGCTTCTCACCGACCAGGAGCTCTACGATATCGGTGTTCCGCCCAACCCAGTCTTTTCCGAAGACCCGCAGCGGCAGATTGCCATGCGGGAGCGGATCAAATCGAAGGAGGTTCCCGAGGAAATCTATCTCGCCTTCGACCGCGATCCGGGACACTACCTCGACACCAAGGCGGACGAGGACCTCGGCAAGTTCCGAACGCCACCGCTGCGGTATCTCGCTTACACGGCACCGTACATGCACAACGGCGCATTCTTCACTCTAGAAGAAGTCGTCGACTTCTACGATCAAGGCGGTGGCGAGGATAGCTTCGGCAACAAGACCGGCCGGGTTCGCGCGCTGGATTTGTCGGAAGACGAGAAGTCCGACCTTATTGCGTTCCTCGGCAGCCTCAGCGGAAGCGAGATCAAGATGGCCCGGCCCGAGCTTCCCGCCTATGGCGTGCTCGAGTTTCCGATGTCGAGCGGCAAATTCAAAACGTCGAACTGACCGTCACGCTCCATCTACGCGATTCCGGTGCGGCCGTAGTCATGGCGACTGCGGCCGTATTTTTTTTGTCGAATACTTTTTGCCCGATCCCATATCCAAGGCGGCTGCCTATGCGAGAGTGTCCCGAACCCAACGGTCACTGGATAGGGGAGCTGCAATTTCAATGTACACCGGGCGCGAAGGGATTGCGCGAATCGGGGGACAACAATACCCGATCCTTGGCGAGCGCGCTCCGGTTCGCGAGCGGGACGTTTCGAGATGTCGAACTGGAGTTCTCACGTATTGGACACAAGCTACAGCTTGTCGATTGGACATAAGATAGCCGTCTGGTGTGATCGTCTGCTTGATGGTCGGGACCGTCAGAGGAAAAACGCCTCCAAGAGTTGTGGGTGCCGGTCTGCTTAAGATCGAAAGAATCTTGAAGCACCTAAACTAATGGTAAGCCCTTGAAAACTACCCACATCTTTGAGTGATGATTGGAAAGGGTAAATGCTCGAAACAATCCGTACCAAGCTCCGGATCGATATTCGGTTTGGTCGAGAAAGACACCGCGCACCGTGATCGCCTTTAACGCGCGAGCCGGTTTGGGACTCCTCAGCGTAGTGGGACGAAGGTAGTGCAGTGGCCATCGCGGACAGAAAACCGAGTGCATTAGATGCAAATTTTTTGTGCCCCAAGATTGACAGATCAAAATTTGCTGATTAGAGACACAATATCTTCCCACAATCAGTCAAGGAAATTGCGTAATGCCCCGCAAGCCTAAGCCTCGATTCGATGAAGGCGCTCTGACCAAAGGTCACCTTCGGAAGCTGAACGCGCTCCGCAAGTCTCTCGGTTCGGATATCGCGAACTCTGCATTTGCGGACTGGCTTGAGACGTCAGGTGTCGAGCCTTCAGCCCAGGACGACAAGAACGCTCAATTGATCGCCGATACCTTGGCCCCGTTGATTGCCAAGAACGAGCTTCGCATTCCGCGCGGGGGCTACGTTCTGAAGCGCGGACGCCGCCGCGTTACCGTGAGCAGGCCGGAGGCCTGAAGTAGAGATCCTTCGGATCCGAAATCGGGGTCGACGACCGAGTCGCTAGGCGCCGGTCGTTCGGCTTCGGTGGTGTGTTTGAGACAGGTGCCGTAAATCTACCAGAACCTGTTACCGGGAAGCTGACCGGTTGTCGGGGCTGGTGTTCCTCGTACCTCTTCGATAGTGAACCTCTCCCTCTGCGTCCAAGTTTGTCGCTTATGTAGGGAGAGTTGGCGCGTCTGCCCTCGGCAACGGGAGCGGGAGCGCTGTCTATGTGTGCATCTCTTTCGAGAAAGCCTGGTGTAAGGAAACTACCGGTTGATGATATTTCTATCGGCATTACTGTACGTGGTGCCGTAGCACAGAGGTTTCATGTTTCCAGAATTCGACTCTTCTCGAAGATTCGTATCACTTGGCTATTGGATCGATCTGGCCCGTCACTTTTCGGCTAGCCAACTTGCACTAGTTCACTAGCATTGCGCGATCGTTTCGGCTTCAAGCATCCGAATTGGAGAGGCGGGTTCTTGTCGCTCTAGGTACACGGAGAACGCGGCCTCCCTCAGCGAAGTGCAACAATAAACAGTTGTCTTCGACTATCGTATAAAACGACGATAATGAGGGGAGTGCTCCGACTGCTTGTAGTGACCCGTACTTGTATCTTGGTCCGAAACTGCGCTCAGCTAAGAAATGTTGTCGTCGAGATGGAGGTAAAGGGGACGCAAAGCGAATCTAGAAAACGAGAAATAACTCTCGCCGCCATCCTCCGGTATGTGGCCACGCTCTGATCTATACTTCGGGGCTGTACTCGGGGAATGCGTCTCGCAACGCCGCGCGAACCCTATCCCTCACAGGCCGATCTGGATCAGCCGACTCGAATACACCGCCGGTGACCGTCTCATACAGTGCTATGTATTTCTCGGCAAACTCGATGAGTGTCTCGGCAGGGATTTCCGGTATGGGCTGGCGATAGGGATCGCAACGGGATCGGACCCAAAGCCTCAGGAACTCCTTATCGAGGCTCTCGGGCTCCATGCCCGCGGCTAGTCTCTGGGCGTAACTCTCAGCCCGCCAGTATCGGCTTGAATCGGGTGTCAGAATCTCGTCCGCAAGCACCGCCTGTCCAGTCTCGTCCAATCCGAACTCGAACTTGCTATCGGCCAGTATGAGTCCGTTGCGTGCGGCGACCTCACGCCCGTGCGCAAAAACGGCAAGGCTCTTGCTGCAAAGCTCATCCCAGAGCCTCGGCGGCACGATGCCACGGTCCAGGATATCCCGTTCGGTCAAAGGCACGTCGTGGGCGGATCTGTCGCCGCCGCTTAGGTCGCCCTTCGTCGTCGGTGTGATCAGGGTCTTCGGGAGCTTCTGGTTCTTCACCAAGCCGTCGGGAAGGGCGTGGCCGTAAACCTCGCGGGCGCCATCTGCATACATGGGCCAGATGCTCGTCTCGGTCGAGCCGGTGAGATAGTCGCGGACGACCATCTCGACCGGCAGCATCTCGAGCCGTTTGGCCACGATGACGTTCGGATCGGGATAGTCGAGGACGTGGTTCGGGCAGAGCGAGGACGTCTCCTCGAACCAAAATCGGGCGAGTTGTGTCAAGACCTGTCCCTTGCAAGGGACAGCCGCCAAGACCTGATCGAAGGCGGATTGCCGGTCCGTTGCGATCATGATCCGGCGCCCATCGGGCAGATCGTAGGAGTCGCGAACCTTGCCGCGCTGGAAATTCGGGAACTCGGGGAAGTGAGCGTCGGTTAGAACTCTATCGAGAGCCTCGAGGCTCAATTCGTTTCGGCGAACGTGCGTTCGAGTGGAATCCGAGTCACCAAAGGAAGCCGTCATGAGGAATTTGATCTAACCGAAAAGTACCGGAGCCGCGCAGAATGTTCCGAACTTGAAGCTTCGGCAAGTGGTGGGTCCTCTCGGGCAATTCAAGCTTCCGCGCGGCGAGCCGCAAGGAGACTCACGCCTCCAGGAGCGACTGGTTCAACACGAAGGTAATCATATCATTGATGCCAACTGCCTTGGCCTCCTCCGGATCGAACTGCAGCGCAGATTCCGAGCTTCCGTTCCGAATCACCCTACCCTCGATCGACCCCATGTGAGTCATCTCAAGGGTCACGATCGACCCGAGCGGTGGGAGGGCCGGCGTCGAGACCAGCGCCCCGCCGATGCTCGCATTGACAACTTGGCAAGGAAGGTTGTTGCCCTGCCAGGATAAGGTGCAACCTTCACCGATATCGTGGCGCGGGTGTTGGCGTTGCGAAGGGTACGTGGCATTGGCAGTCATTGCTATCGTCCTGGTTGGTCCGCCTGGGGCGGATGCTGGCTCGATAATGTTGATAATCCCTTTCAATGGCTACTGATGCGGCCCATTGACCTGCCGCCTTGTTTGGTCGTGGTCGTCTGGAGCGTTGACTGTCATGCCACCAGATTGAGGACGTTAGTCGCATCGGCGGCGCCTGAGAATCCGCGCGGTGAAGAGGAGAATTGAGGCCCGCCCTTATAGGCGGCAAGAGCCTCTGCAATTTGACGGCGGTTTGACCCGGAGACGCTCGGTTCCTGGCCTGGGCTCCACTTCCGAGCAAGTGGCCCTGTCCTCCGGCGATCCGTCGAGTGGTCTGAGGGATCAGCGATACCGGACCCGGTAATGTCGAAGTCGATCGCCTGGAGACCAGCCGCTTGGGTCTCGTCCACTTCTCCTCCCGGCCGGGCCGCGTCTCGGTCTTGCCCGTCCTCCGTCTCCTCGGCCTTTTCTTCGCGGGCTTCGCGCTGTTCCCGAGTCCGCTCCTGAGCGAGCTCGGCGCGTGCCTTGGCCTTGACCGCGTCAGCTTTCGAGGCGACGGCCCGGTCTTGCGCCGAAGGCTCGGCGGGTGCCAGAGCCGCCTTTTTGACCTGCTCCATTTTGCGGATTGTAGCTTCCGGGTCGCCGCGGACCGGGCTCACATCGATCTTGACCTGACCGCTTACCGCATAGCGCTTGCGGTCAGGGCCGGTCTCGAATTGATAGGTCGGGCTGCCGGCATACTGACCTCCGACGCGGGCGTGGGCTTGCTCATGTGCCCGGACCTCTCGATCACGGGCCTGCAGCTCCTTGACGATGGCCCGCTCTTCCTCGGTCAGACCCTCGGGATCCTTGCGCCGCTCGCGGTCCTCTTCGCTCTCGTTGGCCTGTGCGCTGAGCAGACCTTGTTTGTCGAGCGTACCAGGTTTTTGGACGACGGGAGCCGGCTCGGGGCGGTTTCCAGCCTGTTCACGCCCAGCTAGAGTCTCGTTCGAGAATGTAGTGCTTCGGTGGTGTATGCTGCGCGCATGACCGTTCGGCTCCGCGCTTGGGGGCCGGAGAGCGGCGGGCGAAAGAGGGGACTGCCTCGGTCCGGCGCCCGCCTGTCCTACCTGAACGGCGATAGCGTCGATCATCTACCTTCTGGCCAGCGTCCTGTCCGGCAAGCTGCAATTCTGCAAGCTCACCATAGAGTCCGGTTGGTAAACGAAGCCCTAAACGGTTGCGATCCGATTCCGCCCGATCAGGGCGGATCCGAACGCTTGACAGCCGTAGCCGATCGGGGCACCCGCTAAGGCTTGGGACATGACCCTCGGGGATCGAGTCAAATCAGGGATGGAAAGCTGGAAGTGGTGACCGACGAAGCCGATTCGGCGAAATGGCTGACGCGCCATGCAACGCGACTTTTCTGGTGCTTCATCGGGCTCCATCTCGCGCTCTGGACCTTGCTGCCCAGCCTGCTCAACGCCAACCTGCCGCTCGACGTTATCGAGGGTATCGCCTGGGGTCGGCAATTCGACTGGGGTTACCCCAAGCATCCGCCTCTGACGCGCTGGCTCGGTGCTTTGGCGGCCGACTTGAGCGGCCACGGCGACTGGGCTCAGTACCTGCTGTCGCAGCTCTCGGTCGTCGTGGCCTTTTGGGCGGTCTGGCGTCTGGCGGGCTCGGTGCTCTCGCCTGACCGCGCTCTCGTCGCCGTGCTCCTTCTCGAGGGCGTCTACTATCACAATTTCACGACACCCGAGTTCAATCCGAACGTGATCCTCCTCGCCTTCTGGGCTCTGGCCGTGCTCTTTTTCTGGCGGGCCCACCAGCAAAGCGTCGAAGGCAGGGGCGGTGGCTTAGGCTATTGGTTGGCGTTCGGCGTGGTCGTATGCCTGGGTCTATTGAGCAAGTACTTCATGGCGCTTCTCCTACTGCCACTTGCTCTTTTGTTGTTGGCGGACCCGGCCTTTCGCCGGCATCTTGCGACTCCGGGCCCGTACTTGGCCGCTGCCGTGGCCCTAATCGGTGTCATTCCCCACGCGGTCTGGATGATCGAAAGTGACTTCGCGACGCTTGGGTATGCGGTACAGCGCGCGACACCGGGCGGCGGGCCGAGCCTGCGAGACCATATCCTGCGCCCACTCCGCTTCATAATCGAGCAGCCGATCGTCCTGTTGCCGCCATTGCTCATGCTCGCGGCCTTCGGCTGGCCCCGGCTCAATGCAGCAAAGATCGATCCAGCCAAGGGGACGACAGATCAGTCGTGGCGATGGATGATATTGGTCCTCTGGCTCAGTCCCTTCGTCCTGCTGCTCGTCCTGGCCGCGGTCACAGGCTGGCGCCTTCGCTCCATGTGGGCGGCGCCGCTCTTCGTCCTAGCCGGACCGGCTCTCATGACCTTGTTGCCGCCCAACATTACTCTGCGCGGACTGCGTCGCTTCGCCGTCGTCTTTGGCATCTTCTTTCTCTTGGCACCGATCGCCTACATTGGCGTCTATGGCTTTGGCTCGAGGGTGACGGGCGACGCGAAGCGAACCCAGTTCCTTGGAAGTGCCTTGGCTGAGAGACTCGACAGTGAGTGGCGCGAGCGATTCGGCACGGCAAAGCCGGTGATCATCGCCGGGCACTGGTTTGCCGGCAATGCGGTCTACTACGCAGAACCTTCGAGCCCCCTGCGCGGGGCAATTCTCTATATCGACTCGGATGCGCGTGTGACGCCCTGGGTGAATGACCAAGGTGTTCGCGAACACGGCGCCATCGCAATCTGGCGCTATGGCTACGAGGGGGCGGAGCAGTTCGATCGCCTGCCGACAATTCTCGCGGACTGCAAAGACCGTTTTGGCCGGTGTGACTACCAGGAGCCCTTCGCGCTCGGATGGGATTCGTCGGTATCGGTCCCCAAGTTGCTGGTCGGCTGGGCCGTCATTCCGCCGGTGGCAGGACAGACGAGCGAGTAGCTTCCGGTTTCGGGGCCGTGTCTTCCGCGCCGGCATCACTGGTCAGCGCAGGCTGAAAGCTCTGGACCAAATAGAGAGGCCGGGCCTTTGTCTCGTTGAAGATCCGGCCGAGGTACTCGCCGATGATGCCGATTGCCACCAGTTGCACCCCGCCCATGAAGAGAACCGCCGTCATGAGCGAGGGATAGCCAGCGACGGGGTCGCCGAACACAAGGGTCTTGTAGACGATCACGACCGTGTAGAGGAAAGCCGCCAGGGCGACCAGCAGGCCGAAATAGGTCGCGATCCGCAAAGGGGTCGTCGTGAAGGACGTTATGCCTTCGATCGAGAGGTTCCAAAGCCGCCAATAGGTCCACTTCGAAGTGCTCGCGACTCGAGGCTCTCGATGATAGAGAACGGCTGCCTGCCTGAACCCGACCCAGGCGAAGAGACCCTTCATGAAGCGGTGCTGCTCGCGCAGCTTTTTGAGGGCATCCAGGCTCAGCCGGTTCATCAAGCGGAAATCGCCGGTGTCGCGAGGGATTCGAACGCGCTCTCCGACTCGGTGCATGAGCCGATAGAAGGCGCCGGCCGTGACTCGCTTCAACCAGCCGTCGCCGCTGCGCGACAGACGTTGGGCATAGACCACATCGTAGCCTTCGCGCCACTTCTCGATCAGCTTGGGAATGACCTCCGGCGGATCCTGCAGATCGGCGTCGATAAAGATCGCGGCATCCCCTCGCGCGTGGTCGAGCCCGGCCGTAACCGCTATCTCCTTACCGAAATTCCGGCTCAGGCGAACCACGGCTACCCGGCTATCCTCGGCACGGAGTCGTTCGATTACCGAGAGAGTTCGATCGGCGCTTCCGTCGTCGACAAATAGGATCTCGAAACGATCGGGAAGACCGCTCAGGACCGCGTTCAGACGGTCATAGAACTTCGGAAGTGCCTCCTCTTCGTTGTAGGCCGGCACGATCACCGTGATTGTATGTCTGTCGTCGCCCAGCGGCACTTCCGGCAATCCCCAGAGTGGACGGCTTGTCCTTGCACGTACTCTTCAATGTCTGCCAGCGCAGTCAACGGCTTGGCAACACGAAATGGCCTCCTTGTCGGCGCAGATCGAACACAGCCGAAGACTTTGGGCTCGGCAACATGAGGCTTCTCGAAGCGTTTGAGCAAGGCCGCATGGACAAGGCTATGCAACAGAGTTTTCGAAGCGATTCCAAGATGCTGCGAGCATTTCTTCTGTTGTATTTGAGCAACAGTAAGCGCTCCGTGCGCAACCGCATGGCGAGATCGTGCAATGTTGCCTTCACGAGGCGTTTTCGAGGCAGTGAACAAGGAGCCTGAGGGTTTATGCTAAGTGATTTCACCACCAGCGTTTTTCTGCTATCAGGCGAACCCGTGGCAGGCGTGATTCGCGGCGGTCGGAAAGGCCGGTCGCTCGGCGTCCAGGAGACGTCGCACGACAGCATTAGCCCTTGCCAACGAACTGACGATTAATAATAGTTGCGCGGTACATCTTTGGGGGGACTAGGTCTGCGATGAACACGACTCGTCAGTATCTTATCCCCCGTAACTGCTGGAAACGGGAACGGCGAGAAATGCCCTGGCAACTCTCTCGATCGGCTGGCTCGGCCCTGATCGCTCTCATGATCGGTTCAGGCTTTTCTGGCGGTGCTCAGGCCGCCGATCTCGAGACGGCCGTTCGTGGCGCACTGGACTATCAGCCTCGTGTCGGGCGCGAAGTCGCCTTTGCGCGCGCCGCCGAAAAGCGGATCGACGAAGCTTACTCAGGCTATCTTCCCACTCTCGACCTGGACGCGGCGGGAGGCGGCGAGCTAACCAATAGCCCGACAACCAGGGCTTTGGGGCAGGGTACTCGGCGGCTTGTTCGCCGCGAAGCGACGCTTTCGCTGAGTCAGATGGTCTTCGACGGGCTGGAAACTCAGCACCTCGTCGAATCTCGCCGGGCCGATGCGCGCGCGACCTCGTTCGACACGAGCGAGACCGCCGAGAGAGTCGGTGTCGAGACGGTACAGGTCTATCTCGATGTCCTGCGCAACGAGGGCTTCGTCTCGATTTCCGAGGCAAATGTCGCCTATCACGAACAGGTCACTGAGCTCATTCGGGGCCGGCTCGAGGCTGGCCGGGGATCGGAAGCTGACGTGGCGCTGGCGGAGAGCCGGCTGTTTCTCTCGCAAGCGACTCTCGAAGAGCGGCGCGGAGACCTGCGTGACGCACGTGCCCGCTACGTCGAGGCGGTGGGCGACGAACCGGGCGAATTGGAGATTCCGGGTAATCCGCCGGTGCCGAGCTCGGTCGACGAGGCGCTTTCGACCGCCATGGATCAGAACCCGATCGTCAATGCGAGCGCGCATCGGGTCGACGGTCGGGCGGCCGATATCGGCGTCGCCGATGCGGCCTTCATGCCGCGGCTTGATCTGGAAGTGACTGGCCGGGCCGGGGGCAATCTAGATGGCGTGGATGGCCTGGACCAGGATCTGAATGCACGGGCGCGCGTGCGTTGGAACCTGCTCAATGGTTTCGGCGATGTCGCCCGCTTCCGGCGGGCCGAGCATTTGCGGGACGCGGCGCAGGGGAGCCTTGGCGAGGAACAGCGGCGGATCCGCGAAGAGGTCCGTGTCGCTTGGGAAGCTCTCACCACCGCCCAGGACCGGGTGCCGCCCCTGCTGAATCATGTTGCCGCGTCCGAGCGTGTGCTGTCCGGCTATCAGCAGCAATTCGACGTGGGCCGCCGGTCGCTGCTGGATCTGCTCGATGTGCAAAACGAGCTTTTCAACGCACAGACCAATCTGAACGACGCGGAGTTCGCGCTCTTGGTCTCGCGCTACGATTTGTTGTTCACGACCGGCCAGCTCCTGCCCACGCTAGGCATCTTGGTCGACGATCAGCTCACGACGCCCAATTGGGTCAAAGACTAGCCGGTGCTGTGTCCGCGGGAGGACGAGGCGAGTAAGCGAGGGGGTAGGAGAGTGCGGGCGTCACTTCGTTATACTGCGCTGAGGTCGGTTGCGGCGGAAAGGCCGTCACTGTTTTTGCCCGCCGTGCTCTTGGCAATGTCGAGCCTTGTCGGTGGCGTTATCGCGACCTCGCAGCAAGCGTCGGCCGATAATCTGGTCGACGCGGTGGAGCACGCGATCAACACCCATCCCGAGATGCGGCGCGACCGTGCCTTCAATCGGGCGGCCGAGAAGTTCGTCGACGAGAACTACGCCGGCTATCTGCCCCGCCTCGACGTCGACGTGGCGATGGGCGGAGAAAGGACGAACAGTCCTACGACGCGTGCGGCCGGGTTCAGCAGCCGCATGCTGGCGCGCACCGACATCAACGCGAATCTGTCCCAGATGATCTTTGATGGATTTGCGACGCAAAACTCGGTGGCCGCCGCGCGTTTCGAGGCGCTCGCGAGCAGCAAGACGTTGGTTGCGACCGGCGAGACCATCGGTCGTGAGGCGGCGGGGGCCTTCCTCGAGGTGCTCGAATCGCGAGAGCGGCTAGAGGTTGCGGAAGAGGATCAGGCAGAGCTTAGTCGGCTTGCCGGCTTGGTTGCGGACCTCGTCAATGCCGGGCGGGCGTCACGGGTCGACAATGACCAAACGGTCTCGCGCGTAGCCTTTAGCGAGGCTGACCTTGCCGAAGCGCAAGGGGCGGTCCGTACGGCGGTCGCGCGGTACAGCGAGATCGTCGGCAAGGCGCCGGGGCCGCTCGACCGGCCGGCTGAGCCGCAATATGCCGAGTCCGAAGATCTGGATGCCGCTATTGCCGTGGCCATGTCGGAGAACCCGCAGGCCATGGCGACGGCGGCGACCTTCGACGCCCGCAAAGCCGATGTCGAGACTGCCCGTGCGCCCTATGCGCCGCGCGTCGACCTCGAAATCAACGGCGGAGTCGACCATAACCAGGACGGGACTGAAGGGTTCGACAAGGACGTTTCCTTTTTGGTGCGCCTGCGTTGGAACCTCTTCAACGGCTTCGGCGATTTGGCCCGGGTACGGGCCGCGACATTCGACACGCAGGCCGCGGCAAAGGATGACGGCGAGACCCGGCGCCTCGTGCGCGAAGCGGTTAGGGTCGCGTTCCTCGACTTGCAAACGGCGCGTGATCGGCTCGAACCGCTGCGGGGCGATGCGACCGCCGCTCGCCAGGTCTATAGCGCCTACTTGGAGCAGTTCGATATCGGGACGCGCTCCCTTTTGGACCTGCTCGACGCCCGGAACGACCTGACGGATTCGGAGCTGGCGCTGGTGACCGGCGAGTACGACGTCCTCCGGGCCCACTACGATTTGCTGTTTGCCATGGGGCGCTTGCTCCGAACGCTCGATATTATCGTCGAGCCAGGTGACGTGGATCGACACGACTTGCAGTCGGTCGATGCGGGCGGCGTCGGCGACGTGGGGGATCTGGCTTCACTGCTCGGGCCGTGGGGCAGCGGCGGCGTCTGGCTTGGCGAGGACGCTTTGGAAGAGCCGGATGCGGCGAATGCGAAGATTGAGCTGGACGCGGTTGGCGAAGGCGATACGCCCAAAGTCATTAGCGTCGCGCCGCGCCAAAGAATCCGCAGCTTGAACCAAATGGCCGAGACGCCTATCGAGGCACGCCATCCGGTTGTAGCGGTCAAGCGCCAGGCGAATCTGCGGGAACTGCCCATAGAATCTTCCGCGGACATTGCCGTCGCCTCGGAGACGCGTGCTTTGGTGAGCGTCGGCGGGCCGGGCCTTGAGTCTCGCGATGCCGGGCCTGGTCTGGGACGCTATCTGCGCGCGCTCGAATCTCTTGCCGATGCCCTGATTAGCCTCGAGCCCAGTGTCGCCGAAAATGGGGCCGATACCGATCATCATGGTGATCGCGTCGAGAGCCTGGCGGAACTTCCGTTCGAGCGACGGGACTGATCCAAGACTGCCAGGCCCCTGTCATCCTGCGGGTAGCATAGGAAACCTCTTCCGCGGGCAATTTTGCCAATGGTTGTAGTTCGTTAACGAACGCCATATATCACTTTCGCGCGTCATTCGCTCGATCGCCATCGATTCCCACTCGCGGCCCACAATGGGTCGATCGGGGACCCGGGGCCGTTCGGTTCCTTCTAGCAAGGGCGGGAGGTAAGCTTGGCGGAAACAACGCGCCAACCGGTCAGTGGGCCCATGTCGGATAGTGAGTGGAACGGCCAATCAGGCAAACAGGCAGGCGGGGCCGGTCCGGGGCAAAGCGGCGGCGCGGACACAGCTAAGCCGAGCGGGGGAGCATCCCGATTGGTGCAAGGCGCTCGCCGCTATCTGGAGGAATCGGGCGAACAGGGCTGGGCGCCGAAACGCATGAGCCCCGAGGCGCGCAGGACGGAAAGAGCCACGCCGTCCGGAGGTGACGAACAGGCATGGCGCCCGCGCGATGCTGCAGGCATGGCGAACGGCGCGCCAACTGACGGTTCGGCAGCCGACGGCAGGAGTGAGCCGCTTCGGATCGGCACGGTCGCAGATCCTGCGCCTTCAGGGAGCGGTCGGCCGCAAC
>JAAAKM020000265.1:0-13889 GCA_010016025.2 Alatinidae sp. Z8VKAUB7J3 | reverse complement strand
GTCACGTTTTGATGACACTATCCCGGAAGAGGACTCCCGGGCGGGACCGGATGGGGCACCCCCCGTCTCGGCCGGCCTGGAATCGGAAGCCATTCACGGCTCGTCCCCGGGCAAGCCGGGCGGCGATGGTCCCGATCTCCCGTCCGAACCGCCCGAGCCGTTCGAGGATCCTCTTGCCGACTGCCTCTCCTTCCTGTCGCGCCTGTACGGTCATGGTTACAGCGCTGAACAGCTTCGGGTCGGATTGCCGCTGCGGGACGGCCGGCTGGATCTCGAAGGTCTTGCCAAGTCTGCCGAGCGCATTGGCTTGCAAACGAGCCGAGAACGGCGGTCTATTCGCCGAATACCACAGCTCGCGTTGCCGGCTATTCTCGTGTTGCGAGATGGGCGGGCCTGCGTGCTGCTGAAGCGCGCGAAAAACGATCAGATCGAAATCTTCGAGCCTTCGGCGGGCGATGCCTCCATCCTCGTCCGGACCGCCGATGTCGAGGCGATTTACACGGGCGAATTGATTTACGCCCGACCGGAGTTTCGCTTCGATACCCGCTCGAATGTCCTCGAGATGCCGAAGCCGCGCTCGTGGTTCTGGGGCGCCCTGTTCAGTAACTGGTGGATTTACGGACACGCCATTCTTGCCACTGTCATCGTCAACTTCTTGGCACTGGCAAGCCCGATCTTCATCCTGACGGTCTACGACCGGGTCGTGCCCAACGACGCTGTCGAGACCATGTGGGTCTTGGCGTTCGGCGTTATCGGTGCGGCTGTCTTCGATTTCGTGCTGCGGAGCCTCCGGGGCTACATGATCGATGCGGCCGGCAAGCGTCTCGATGTGACGCTCGGGAACCGCCTCTTCGATCACGTCGTGCGGATGCGCATGGACGCCGGCCACTCATCGGCCGGCAGCCTGGCCAGCGTCATGCGCGAGTTCGACTATCTGCGCGATTTCCTGTCGTCGGCGACGATCACGGCGATCGGCGACCTGCCATTCATCTTCCTGTTCATCCTGGCGATCTGGCTGATCGGCGGACCGATCGCCTATGTGCCGATGGTGATCGTCCCGATCGTCATTTTGATCAGCATTCTTGTCCAGTTCCCGCTGCATCAGGTCACGCGTAACTCGATGCAGGAAGCGACCCAGAAGAACGCCCACCTCTTCGAGGTCTTGCACGGGATCGAGACGATCAAGGCGATCCGCGCCGAGGCCTGGGCCGAGCGCCGTTGGGAGACGCTGGTCGGCTTGACGGCAATCTCGTCGATGAAGATGAAGATGCTGTCGCAGATCTCGCTGAACATGACGATGGCGGCCCAGCTTCTGACCACGGTGGGCATCGTGCTGGTCGGCGTGCCGATCATCCAGAGCGGCGACATGTCCTCCGGCGGGCTGATCGCCTGCGTGCTTCTGAGCTCCCGGGTTCTCTCACCGCTTGCCCAGGTGGCGGGTATCCTCGTCCGCTGGGAACAGACCAAGATGGCGCTGAACGCGCTCCATCAGTTGATGAAGACCCCTGTCGAGCGGCCCGCCGACGAGAAGCTTGTCCATAAGCCGCACCTCAACGGCGGCGTGGAGCTCAAAGAAGTCGACTTCACCTATCCGGGCCAGGAGACCCAGGCGCTCACCGACGTCAGTTTCCAAATCACACCGGGCGAGCATGTTGCGATTATCGGCCGGGTCGGTTCAGGCAAGAGCACGGTGCTCAAGCTGGTGCAGAACCTCTACGTCCCGGCGGAAGGTTTCGTGCGGGTCGACGATCTGGATACTCGACAGATCGAGCTCGCCGACTTGCGCCGTCAGATTGGTTACGTGCCCCAGGAGACCGTCTTGTTCCAGGGAACCGTGCGTGAGAATCTGGTCCAGGGCGCGCCGCATGCGACCGACGAGCAGGTGCTTCGCGCCGCTGACCTCGCCGGGCTCAACGACATGATCAAGCAGTCGCCCAAAGGCCTCGATCACAATGTCGGTGAACGCGGTACCGCGCTGTCCGGCGGGCAGCGCCAGATGATCGTCCTGGCCCGCGCCCTCGTTCTGGACCCGCCAATCCTGTTGATGGACGAGCCGACCAGCAACATGGACAACTTCGCCGAGCGCCAATTCATCGAGAAGATCAGGCCGTGGCTCGAAGGCCGGACACTCGTTTTGGTGACGCATCGCGCATCGCTCCTTGCCCTCGCGGACAGGATCATCGTGATGGACAAGGGGCGCGTGGTGGCGGACGGTCCGAAAGACGAGGTCTTGAGCAAACTGGCGGCCGGCCGCATCGGGACGGCTGCCGCTTGACCGCCGAGTCCAGAAAAGCCTGATCTGAATAGGACGCGGAACGAGAACCTATGCAACGGACCGCCCAGATCTCACCCAACCAGTTGAGACTGCAGATGATGCGGGGGCCGCGCATTGGCGCCCTCTTGCTCGTGGTGACTATATTCGTGCTTGTCGGGGCCATGATCTATTGGGCCAGCGGCGCAGAGCTCGATGAGGCGACCAGCGGGCTCGGCCAGGTGGTTCCCTCCAGCGAGATCAAGGTCGTGCAGAACCTCGAGGGCGGGATCGTCTCGGAAATCATGATCGCCGAGAATGAGACCGTCGAGCCGGGCCAAGTCCTGATGCGGATCGACGACACCTCCGCATCTGCCAATTTCGCCGAGCTGCGCGAGGCGCATTTTGGGCTCCTGGCCTCGGTCGCGCGCCTGCAGGCCGAAATAGGCGGGACGCCGATCGATTTTTCGGAAGAGATTCAGGCCGAGCGCCCCGATCTCATCGGCTTGGAGCGGCAGCTCTTCGAGACACGTCAGCGCGAGCTGGAATCCTCTATCGCCGTGCTCGATCAGCAACTGCAACAACGCCGCAACGATCTCGAAGAGCTGGAGACCCGTTTGCGGGGCCTGCGCAGCAGCTACGGCCTGGTGGATCGGGAATACAAGCTCACCGAGCCTCTCCTCGCTTCCGGGGCGGTCTCGCAGGTCGACGTGCTGAGACTCGAGCGCGAACGCACGGATCTGCAGTCCGAGATCAACAACACGCGTTCGGCCATCCCTCGAACCAAGGCGGCGATCGCCGAGGCAGAGCAGCGTGTTGCCGAGCGCAGGAGCGCGTTCCGCTCCCAAGCCCTCGCCGAGCTCAACGAAAAGAACGTTCGGGTCGCCGCCCTCGTCGAACAGATGCGGGCGCGTGAGGACCGGGTGACCCGCACGGAGGTGCGTTCGCCCGTTAGAGGGATCGTGAAGACCGTGCACTTCAACACGATCGGCGGTGTCGTGCAGCCGGGCGAGGACCTGATCGAGATCGTGCCCGTTGACGATACTCTGCTTGTGGAGGCCAGAATTCGCCCGTCCGACGTGGCCTTCCTTCATCCCGGACAAGACGCCAAGGTCAAGCTGACCGCCTATGACTTTGCGATCTACGGCTCGTTGAACGCACAGCTCGAACAGATCAGCGCCGACACAATTGTCGACGAGGAAGGCAACAGCTTCTATCAGGTCCGTGTGCGCACCGAGGAGACGAACTTGGAAGGAAAGAACGGTGAAGAGCTGCCGATCATTCCGGGTATGATTGCTGAAGTGGACATTTTGACGGGCAAGAAGACAGTGCTCGAATACATCGCCAAGCCTTTCATTCGGGCGCGCCATAAGGCCTTCCGCGAACGCTGATGCTTCTGGATCTCTGGACCTTTCCGCGTGCCACCGGGAGCCATCGGCCGTGACCCGCGTGCTGTTGGGATGGGAGTTGGGGGCCGGGATCGGCTACACCGAATGGCTCGTGTGGGTTGCCCGCGAGTTGAAAGCGCGCGGCTGTCAGCCGGTTCTGGCGCTGCGTGACATCGAACCTTGCCGGCACCTGATAGCGAATGACTCCTTCCCGGTCATCCCGGCGCCGTTCATCCAGGGTCGGATCAATGGCAAAGCACAGAAAGAGGGATTCCGGCCGACAAGCTTCGCCGATCTCATGGCGTGCAACGGCTATAGCTCGGTCGAGCAGCTCAGCGCGATGGTGCGCGGCTGGCAAGGTATCATCGACATCGTCCGGCCTCATGCCATTGTCGGCGCCTACAGCCCTGTGCTGTCGCTTGCCGCCTACGAGCGCGTTCCCTTGGGACTTATCGGCTATTCCTACACCGTGCCGCCGGCGGATGATGCGACCTTCCCGATCTTCAACAACAACCTGCCACCCTACGCCGATCAGTCGGAGATCTTGGAGCGGGTCCGGCAGGTGCAAGAGTCGCGCGACGACGTGGTTCCGGAAAAGCTCACCGATGTTTATCGCGGAGACGCCCGGTTCGTTCTGACGTTTCCCGAGGTCGATCCCTATCGGACGCTGCGCGCCGAGGACAACGTCGGTCCCCTGGAGGATCTTGGCCCGATCATCGACCCGCCGGAGGATCCCAGCTTCTACGCCTATCTGGTCGGCAACAAGCCGATCGTGGGGCAGATCCTGGAGGGGCTGCTGCAGTGCGGCTTGCCCGGTGCGATTTATATGCGCGACTCGGCGGCCCGGCCCTCGGTCGATCCGAAAAGCAAGAACATCATGTGGCTGCGCCGACCGCCGCCGCTTTCCAAGGCGGTGACGCGGGCAGCGGTGGTGGTGCATCACGGTGGGGCCAATACCTTTCACTGGGCCCTTGGCTCCGGCCGGCCGCAGATCTTGTCACCGCGCGTCCTCGATCAGACCCTTTCGGCCAATGAAGGCGAACGCATGGGCGTGGCGGTCAAGCTGGATCGGGAAGAAAAGCCGGAGCGAATCGCAGAGATCGTGCGCGAAGCAGCCCACAACAAGGACATGCACGCTCGCGCCATGGCCTATGCGCAAAGTGTGCGCAACCGAGGTATGCACAACTCCTTGTCTCGCGTGGTCGAAGAGACGCTGCAGCTCGCCTCTTGAGGGCCAATTCGGCGATCGCCGTCAGCCCGCTTCGTTGGAAAGAGTGACCAATCCGCTTTTGGCCAGCCATCCCACCGCGCGGAGGTCGCGCTGCGGATTGTCGCTATCGCGAGACAGCGCCTTCACGCTTTGCGGGCCCTCGCGCAGCTTCATGAAGATCTGACGGAGCTGTTCGTCACTGGCTGGCGGCCGCAAGACGCGCAACAGACCTATCTCGAGACACTGATTGAAGGCGGATTCGTCCATGCCCGGTGCGATCGCTGCCACGGTCGTCTCGCTTAGGTGCTCGCTGGGGTAGCCGGCGAAAAGCGAGAAGGGGTCGTCACGGCGCGGGTCCGCCAAGTGTCCCGGACGGCGGGGCGCTGTCTCCGGGGCGGCCTCGCGGAGCGATCGAAGCTCATCCCAAAGCTCTCGATAGCGGACCATGACGCGGGACCAGTCGAAGACCTCGCGTGCCCGTGTCCGGCCTGCCTCGCCCATTCGGCGTCGCAGGTCGGGGTCCGTCGCGAGACGTTCGAAGGCTTGCGCACAGGCATCGACGTCGACCGCGGTCGCCTGGCTCGCTTCCGCCACGTAGGCTTCATAGCCGATCCGGCCCGACGCGTAGAGCGAGGCGATTGCGCCGCCGTTTCCGGGGGCCGGCTGCCAGGTCGGAACGCGGAAGCCGTCTTCGCCGTCCCGCACCGTGTCCTTGTATCCGTTCCAGTCGGTGACGACGACCGGGAGACCGGCCGCCATACCTTCGATGGGGACCAGGCCGAAGGTTTCCTGAATGTTGTCTGACAGGGAGGTGAAGATGTCCGCCGCCTGCCAGATTTCGCGCCTGACCTTGGGATCCTCGCCGTTGACGAAGCTGCAAGTGACCGACGGGCAGAGCCTGCGCGCGCCGTCAATGAAGTCACGCTTTCTGTCGTCGTGATTGAACCAACCAGCCTGGATCAAATGCAGCTTCTTGCCGCTGGCCCTGGCGGCGCGTTCGAGCCCTAGGTACATCGGGTAGGGATTGGCCTTTTCGTGGTAGCTGAGACGGCCGACGTAGAGGACGCAGACGTCGTCTTCGGAGATCTTGAGGCGCTCGCGCCAGTGCTTTCGCGCTTGGCCGGCATCGGCAGGCGCGAAGAACTCACAGTCCACCCCTAGAGGAATTACGGGGAGCTGCAGCTTCACTTCCGGCCGGGCACCGATGCGGTCCTCGAGGTATTCGCTCCAGCGGTCGATCTCATGGTCGACCATGGTTTTCATCGCAGCCGACGTACAGACGATGGCATCCCATGTCTGGACCGGCGAGGTGAACAGCTCGGCGATGATGTCCATGACAGCATGCGAGGCCGTCGTATGGAACACGCCGCAGATACTGTAGGCCCGCTGGATCGCCTTTCGCCGCTGCCAAGCGAGCCTTTGAACGCCTGGTGAAGGGTAGAAGAGCGTGCCCACGGCTGCCAGTTTCTGGGCGTTGCTGGGTTGGATCCAGTTGCAGGCCTTGCCGTCCGCACCGAGGTCGCGGACATGCCCGGCGAAGACATCGAACTCTTCGCGTTTGGGCGAGACGCAGTGCAGCGACATGATCGTCGGTTCCCGAACGTAGGCCTTCAGGAAGGCTTCGCCTGCCGCTCGCCGCCCTTTGATGCGCAGCGTGTCGGTCTTGTAGCCGTCGGGTTGATACCAGATTGCCGCTTCGGAGATTGCCATGCCGATGATCTTGGTTGTTTGGCCGTGCCAGGCCAAGGTTGAAGACCAGATTTCAACAGGCCCTGGTGGAAAAGTACTTAAAGACGGGTGATCCGATCCGGCGCGTTACCGAGCGTTTGGCGGCAGAAGGCGAGGCCGTCTTCTTCGGCTTGCGAGCCGCACTCGTAGCGCCCGCTGAACTGGAGGCGCGTCCCGTCCTGCCAAAGGGACCAGAAAAACTCTTCGCGCCCATCCGGATAGCTCCAGCGCTCGACCATTAGCTCGACCATGTCAGCTTTTCCTGCTCGTGGTGCCAGGCCATTGAGCGCAAACTGTCATGGCGCGAATTCCCGGTCCAGGACCTTTCACTGGATCTCCCAAGCTTTGCACAGCGCCATGTAGTACGTAAGGATAGTCCACTAAGCCGTTTCAAGGGATCGAATGTGATGTCTGACCAGACCGCCGACCGGGACAGCGCTGACGAGCCGCCGCATGCCTATCGCAACGAGCAGTTCATGAACTCGATAGCCGGGCGGCCATTACGGATTTTGTCAGAGTACATCGAGCCCAAGACACGCTTCGACCGTTACAACGTCGAAGACACCATTGTGTTTTTCGGCTCCGCCCGCATGAAGTCTCGAGAGGAGGCCGAAAAGGCACTGGCGGCGGTGCGCAAGACCGGTCGCGACGTGGCAGCGGCTGAACTAGCACTGAAGAACGCCGAATACTATGAAGCGACGCGGGAGCTCGCGAGACGTCTCACGTTGTGGTCCAAGGACCTGAGTTCCAAGGAGCCTGGTGTGAAGGATCAGGGCGCCAAGGATTCGGGTGGCAAAGATCAGGGCACCAAGGACCAGAGCGCTAGGGACCAGGGACCGAAGGGCCGGCGTTTCGTCGTCTGCAGCGGCGCGGGTCCCGGAATCATGGAGGCGGCGAACCGCGGCGCGTCCGAGGCCAAGGGGCTGAACATCGGTCTCGGCATCTCACTGCCGTTCGAGGCGACCGACAATCCGCACATCACCCGCGAGCTATCCCTACAGTTCCACTATTTCTTCATGCGGAAGTTCTGGTTCACCTACTTGGCGAAGGCGGTGGTGATCATGCCAGGTGGCTTTGGAACGCTGGACGAGTTCTTCGAGCTGTTGACGCTCGTTCAGACTCAGAAGATCAAGAAGACCATGCCGATCGTGCTGTTCGGTACCGACTATTGGAACGACGTGCTCAACTTCGATGCCCTGGCGCGGCACGGGACCATCAGCCCTTCCGATGTGAACTTGTTCTATCGGACGGATTCGATCGATGCGGCGTTCGATCACATAACCGAGCAACTCGGCGCCTACGCCATCGACGACCCGGGCGCAAAACTGTAATGATCTGAGAAACGAGGGGAGACCGAGACCATGGTCGCTAAGGGGTTCAAAGACTATCTGGCCGAAGCCAACGCTGTGATCGATCAGGTCTCCGTGCATGAGGCCCAGGCATTGATGCAGTCCGGCGAGGCGCTGTTTATCGACGTGCGCGAACAGGTCGAGTGGGACAGGGGCCACATTCCAGGCGCCGTTCATGCGCCCCGAGGATTCCTCGAGTTCGTGGCCGACCCGGAAGGGCCGATGCACAAGCCGGAGCTGGCTTCGGGCAAGCAGCTCGTCGTCTACTGTGCATCCGGTGGCCGCTCCGCTCTTGCGGCGAAAACGTTACAGGATATGGGAATCGGCAACGTGACCAACATGGTTGGCGGATTCCAGGCCTGGAACCAGGCCGGCGGCGACATCTCTCACTAGGCGCGCTTTCTCGGGCCGGTCACTTCGTGCTGCTGCAGCTTCAGTCCGCCATCGGCTTGCTTGGCCTCACCGCCTTGGCCTGGATCCTGTCCGAGGCCCGGACAGCCCTGTCGATCTCTCGGACCTTGCGGTTGGTCGGCACCGGTCTTGCCGTACAGATCCTGCTCGCCCTGGTCTTGCTGAAGGTTCCAGGATCGTCGCAAGTCTTCGTATGGCTCGGTGACGGCGTGAACGCGCTGCGCGCGTCGAGTGAAGCCGGTGCCGCCTTCGTGTTCGGATTTCTCGGCGGCGGACCCCTGCCTTTCGAAGAAACCCAGATCGGGGCGAGCTTCGTCCTGGCTTTCCGGGTGCTGCCGCTCATCCTGGTGATGAGTGCCCTCTCTTCGCTGCTGTTCTACTGGGGGATTCTTCCCCGCTTGGTCCGCGGACTGTCGTGGGCGCTCGAGCGGACGCTCGGTGTCGGCGGCGCGCTCGGGGTTGGTCTTGCCGCCAATGTCTTCGTCGGCATGGTGGAGGCGCCCCTACTGATTCGGCCCTATATGGAGCGCCTCAGCCGCAGCGAGCTTTTCACGATCATGACCTGCGGCATGGCGACCATCGCCGGCACCGTGATGGCGCTTTACGCCGGCTTTTTGGCCGACGTGGTGCCAGGGGCTGCCGGACACCTCTTGAGCGCCTCCCTGATCTCGCTGCCGGCTGCAGTCCTCATCGCCCGCTTGATGGTTCCCGAGACGGGAGAGGTGACCGCGGGCGAACTGCAAGAGGACGAAGAGCCGGCGATGAACGCCATGGATGCGGTAACGCGCGGCACTTTGGGCGGCGTCGGCCTGCTGATCAACGTAACCGCCATGTTGCTGGTTTTCGTCGCCCTGGTTCATCTGACTAATCAGGTGTTGGGCTTGCTCCCGGCGATCGCGGGCGAGGAACTGACCTTGCAGCGCTTGTTCGGCTGGATCTTCGCCCCCCTCGCTTGGCTCATGGGTCTGCCATGGAGCGAAGCGGTGCAGGGCGGCAAGCTCATCGGCACGAAGACCGTGCTGAACGAGTTGCTTGCCTACCTCGAGCTGGCCTCCCTGCCGGGCGAGGCCTTGAGCGACCGGAGCCGCCTGATCTTGACCTATGCGCTATGCGGCTTTGCGAACTTCGGTTCGCTGGGAATCATGATCGGCGGTCTTGCTACGCTGGCCCCCGGCCGTCGGCAGGAGATCGTGGGCCTCGGCCTGCGCTCCATCGTGGCCGGCACGCTTGCCACCTGCATGACCGGCGCCGTCGTCGGCATTCTATAGCGCGCAAGTCCTTTTGGCCGCTCGCACCGGGTTTCTGTGACCCATTGATGTAACCTATTCGCAACATCGAAATTGCCGATTTGCCTATAGCTTGCCAGTGCTGCGAGAAGAAGCATTGCTGCTCGCTCTGGAGACCTGTCACATGCCCGATGAGAAAGCCCGCCCAAGTTCCCTGTCGCCGACGGGTGACCCTTGGCTCTTGACGCCTGGGCCGCTCACCACATCGCCTAGCGTGAAACAGGCGATGCTGCACGACTACGGGTCACGCGATGCCAATTTCATCGCCATAAATCGCGCCGTGCGGCAGCGGCTGGTGGAGCTGGCCGGCGGTGGCGAGGATTACGTTTGCGTGCCGCTGCAAGGCAGCGGAACTTTCGTCGTGGAAGCCATGCTGGGATGTTTCGTTCCGCCGGACGGAAAGCTGCTGCTGCTCGTCAACGGTGCCTACGGCGAGCGTATGGACAAGATCTGTCGCTACCTCCGGCGTGAGGTGGTGCGCCTGGACTGGCTTGAGAACCACCCGGTCGACCCCAACGCGGTTGAAACCGCTTTGGCGGAAGACCCCGCGATCAGCCATGTCGCCGTGGTCCATTGCGAAACCACCTCGGGCATCCTCAACCCCATCAAGGAAGTCGCCGAAGTGACCGCCCGTTTCGGCCGGTGCCTGTTGATCGACTCGATGAGCGCATTCGGGGCGCTCCCGCTTGATGCTTTCGAGACGCCGTTCGATGCCATGGTGGCCTCGAGCAACAAGTGCCTCGAGGGCGTTCCCGGCATGGGCTTCTGTGTGGCAAAGAAGGGGGCCTTGGAAGAGACCAAAGGCAACGCGCCGTCGCTCAGCTTCGACCTCCTCGATCAATGGTCCGCCATGGAGAAAAACGCGCAGTGGCGTTTCACGCCGCCGGTCCAAGTGATCGCCGCGTTCAAGCAGGCGCTCGACGAGCACGAGGCCGAGGGCGGGGTCGAGGGGCGTGGCGCGCGCTATCGCGAGAACTGTCGTATCTTGGTCGAGGGCATGCGGGAGCTTGGCTTCCGGACTCTGCTGCCCGACCGGCTCCAAGCACCGATCATCGTGACCTTCCGCATGCCCGAGGATCCTGCTTTCGTCTTCCAGGAGTTCTATGACCGCCTGCGTGACCGTGGCTTCGTGATCTACCCCGGCAAGCTCACGGTGGCGCCGTCCTTCCGCATCGGCTGTATCGGCCGCCTCGGCCCGGATGAGATGCGCGGCGCCCTCACGGCAGTGCGTGAAACGCTCGCCGAGATGGGAGTTTCCAGCCTGGCCCCGGCGGCGGCGTAACGGCTAAGCGCGCGGTCCTCCTAGCGCTTGTTCGTTGCTGAGCTCGAAGGGCGCGGCAGCCGAGGCGCCGCCGATCGGCTGTGACGGGTCGTTCAGTCCATGGCAAAGCCCGCTCGAAGGATCGCGGCTGACTCCCGACGGACAGGAGTAGAGCTTCGGGAAGACGAGTAGCTGGGCCACTTCCAGTTCGAAGTGGTTCGCAAGCCCGTCGAGCACTGACTTCCCCATCCGCGGATCAACGCGGATCGAGCCGCGGTCGGAAGCATCGATCCGCGGGTGGTTCATGGCCTCTTCAAGCGACAGGCCGAAATCGAGCATGAGCGCGATGATCTGCATCGTGCAGGGCATGATGTGATTGGCACCGGAGGCGCCAACGGCGGCAATCGCCTCGTCATTGCGGGTCACCACGGTGGGGCACATGTTGCTGGCGTTTATTCGCTTGCGCCCGGCCATGGTCGTGGGGAAGCCGTGACGCGGGTCGAAGTAGCTCACGGCATTGTTCATCAGGATACCGGTCGATGGCAGCACCACACGGCTCCCGAAGCGATTGAGCAGGGTATAGGTCAGGGCGACCATGTTGCCCTCGCTGTCGACCGTCGAGAGGTGGCTCGTGCAGCCCCCAACCTCGGTTGCGCGCCCGATGCGCTGCTTGTGGCTGCGCCAAGCTTTGTTGATCCCGTCCGCATAGACCTTCCAGCTCTCTGCGCCGATTCCGGCAGCCGGATCGAGAGTGTTGGCGATGTGGCGGAGCGCCTCGATCAGGCGCGGCCCGCCGCTGGTCGGACCGGCGGTATGAAGGACGCTACCGCGGTGCTCGCCGCAGAGGGCTTCGTGCTCCAGCACTTCGTAGGCTGCCAGATCCTCGATATCGATGCGGCTGCCGCCTGCCGCCAAGTCACCGGCGATACGCTCGGCAAGCTGTCCGGCGTAAAAGTCATCCGGTCCGCGGTCTGCCAAGGCTTTCAGCGTCGCCGGCAGTTCGCCGAGAGAAAGGTACTGTTCCGGTGCCGGGGGCACGCCCTCTGGAAGATAGATGGCACTTGCCGTCGGATCCCGGCGGAGATCTGCCATGGCCAGCGAGACCTGCAGCATTGTGAACCAATCCACCGGCAGTCCGCGCTCCGCGAGGGCGATGGCCGGCCCGAGCACGCGGTCGAGACCGAAGCGGCCGAAGCGCGCCTGGGCAGTCGAAAGGCCGCGCACCGCCCCCGGCACGGTGATTGCGCGGTAGCCGGTTTCGTTCTGCCGGCCGACAACGCCGGGGAAGCCCATGATCGTTTCAGGGACCTCGGGATCGAGCGGGTAGTCCTCAAGAGAGATCTTCTCGGGCAGCATGCCCTGGAAGTCGAAGACACAGGCCCGCCGTTCGGCGGCATGCCAGACCACCATGTAGCCGCTGCCGCCTAGTCCGCACATCCAGGGCTCGACGGCGCCGAGGGCGAAGGCCGTCGCCACGGCGGCATCGATCGCGTTGCCACCGGCTGCGAGCAGGCTGGCGCCGGCGCGCGCCGCCAAATGGTGCTGGGCCGCCACGACGCCGGCCTCGGAGGAGACGGCCCTCTTCGCAACCGTCCAATGCTCGACCTCCTGGTTCATCGCCATCTCCTCTTCCACTCCTGACGTCCCCAAAGTACCGGGGCGGCGGTCGCCAAGAAACCGATCCCGGTGCTCCGAAATGCAATCAGGTGTCTTCGCGGAGGGTGCGGTGCCATATGGAAGGCGGCATGTCGTGCCTGAGTTTGGATGAGCAGCCCAGGTTGGCTAGGATTGCCTCGATCGCTCCTTGGCGCCTTCCTGTTTCAGCCAGTCGAGGAACATGGCACTGGCTCGGCCGAGCCGCCCGCGTGTCAAAGCGACGTAGGTCTGACCGGTCTGGGTGAAACCGAAGGGGGCGACCAGCCGTCTGGCGGCGAGGTCGTCGCGGACCAGGACCTCCGGGGCGACAGCGGCACCGAGCCCGGCTGTCGCCGCTTCCAGAAGGAAATAGAAGTGCTCGAATTCGCGGCCGGCCGTGTCCAAGTCCGCCCCGACTGCCGTGCACCATGTGCGCCAGGCGTCGGGCCGCGTCTTGGTGTGAAGGAAAGGCAGACCGGCGAGATTTTTCCACGAAGCGAACGAAACATTAGTCGCCAAGGACGGGCTCATCACCGGGCCCGCCCGATCGGCGAAGAGCGGTGCAACGCCAAACTCCTTTGGCCAATCGCCTGCCCCGACACGGATCGCAACATCGATCCATCTGCCGCGCAGGTCCGCCGCACCTTGATCCGACGTCAGGCGCACCTCGACCTGCGGGTGTCGTTCCTGAAAGGCATAGAGGCGGGGGATCAGCCAGCGCATCGCCAGAGTCCCCAGGCACGAGACGTCTAGCGGTCGGCTGTCAGGCGCCGTCACACGGGCGACCGCGTCCTCGAGTCCGTCGAAGGCGGCGGTGAGCGCCGGGAGGAGATCTCTCGCGGTCTCGGACAGAATCGGCCGGTTTCGTGCGCCCTCGAAAAGGGACTTGCCGAGCAGGGTTTCCAGGCTGCGAACCTGGCGGCTGACGGCACTGTGCGTCACACCCAGCTCGTCGGCTGCCAGACTCATGCTGCCGAGCCGCGCCGCGGACTCGAAGGCGCGCAGCGCCGTCAACGGCAGGTTGCCTCGTTTCATGTTCGTTTTTCTCACAAAGAGGAGGAGAGAATAGCGATATTTCAGCGTGTTCTGGAGGTCTATTTTCTGAAACCGAAAGTTTTCGTTTGACCGGGCGCAACCGGTTGTTCCGGGTCGAGGGTCCAGATCCATGGACGGACATGTGTTTGCGGCGGTGCTTTTCGCGGCATTGCTGCACGCCGGTTGGAATGCAGTGATAAAGGTGGGGGCCGACCGGGTGTCGTCGGTTGTCCTTCTCGCTTTGGTGCAGGCCGCTATCGCCGCGCCGATCCTTCCCTTCGTAGCGCAACCGGCGCCGGCATCTTGGGCATGGGTCGCCGTCGCCGCCGCGCTTC
>JAAAKM020000263.1:0-12017 GCA_010016025.2 Alatinidae sp. Z8VKAUB7J3 | reverse complement strand
GGTTTCGCATTTACTATTATAACTTTTTGTTTTGGATATAGCTAAGGGCTTTTAAATGTGAATTAGTAGGCCTATCATAACTCAACGTGCCTTGACGCACAATGAATTATAGCTTCAGGCATCGTAACGTCAAAAATTGGCCTTCGGGTCTCCCGTTTTGTTTCCAAACAGTGTAAAGTAATGGTAACGTAACAGTTGTCTCGGCATGAAAACCGATTGGAGAGTGCATTTTCTGTCCTTTTTGTTTATTTATGTTCATACATTTACTTCGCGAAAATATCGTAAGTACTTGCTCATTGTCACGAACAGCGCTACGTAAAAAGGGTACAATAAGTGGAAGTTCATTTCTTTCAACAACAACGGCTGTTTATTAGCAGTTATATTTCTCCAGAATTATTCAGAATTATTAAACGCATTTATTTTCAAGTCTGAAGTGGTTGCATGGACTATTGACAAACCGGCAGCATTATAGGAAGAATTACTAAAGTAGGAGGCAATATGGAGAGCGTCCAGCAGAATATGAGTAGCCTCTTATTCATGTTCATTTCACGTGGAACCAAGATGGCTGATAAGATAGCCGTTTGAGCCAATGTGACAACCTGTCACACTCCCTTGTGGCCTAAAGTGAACTGGGACTAAAGAGTAACTTTAATTGTTTCTTTATAAATCGACTAATTCACCATTTAGTCTTCTTTCATCTTTCGTTTAAGGATGTTAGTACGCGCTATTTTCTCTCTCACATTCAGCAGAAATGTGAAGTGCGAAGTTGCTCTATGCATAATGAGAAAGCCTCGAATTAAAAAGTGGTTAATGAAGCTTTTGAAAACTTGATGATATTATCGACATGTTTTGTTGTCGTGAAACCTATTTAATATCTAAATAGTTGATTAATGACCCAAAATATGCACTCACGGAAAGAATTATTATGGAGATTTTTTATTCATACCATCTTGGTGACTTTAACAAATGCCATAGTAACACAGCCAATATCCACTGTTACCTCAGGAAATCGTGATAGCGATATGATAGCACTGTAGTACAGTTTTAAGTAATCTCCAAAGATCGTCTGCCGTGGTCAACGTGGAAAATATCTTCAAAACGGGATATCGTCTCATATGCAAGGAACTTATGAGATAGATTTAGGAGTAAAGTGTTTTGGAGTTCATGATTAGCATAATCCTTGCCGGTGACGTATTTCTGTATTTGTTTTATCTCAGCTTTTAATTATAGAAAAGCATTTTCTAGCAGCGAACCGATGGGCGAGTAGCTATTCATATCGTGTTAAAACGGACAATGAAGTGTCTACCTGCATTAAAATTGATTGAATGGAAGCACACTCCTTGCGTGATGGAAGAAGGTATGACCACTGGAGTTATCGCCACTCTGCCAAAGTGTAGGTAATGCAACAACTACAAACTCGTATGCACTTCTGGCGGCCACGTTTCCAGTACTTGACAAAAGGCAAACGCATGTCATACCCAGAAATAAGCCACTCTGCCTGCCAAAGGAAAGCAACGTACGGTAATATGTATTGTACATTGCGCTATAACGGAAGCCTTATCCCACTTTGTTCATCTTATTGCCTTCCCCATCTAATTCCTCCGTTTGCAACTAACAAAATGACACATGTGGACGATATCTTCGCGTTAAAAGTATTCACTACATCGTTGTAAGGTATTACAGTAAAGGCTCCGGGATGTGGCGAAGTATAACACAAACACCTTTTAGTAGTTTGCCAGTACTTAAGATAGTTGCGTAGTACAATGGCAGAAGATACACCTTTCACAAACCTTCGATTTAGCATGGATCTAACTTTGGTAACAGTTGACGATGGTGAGGGGAAGTTGGGGCGAGGGAAGAGTTTTAATGAAAATTAGAGAATACCATGGTACTTGGTTGTTGACTGACGTCTGCCCATTTCTAAGGATCCAGGCATATCACAATGTACCCGACTACACATAGAAGATCTGTGAAAGGCAATTCAGTTTGCATTTTCTCTCGATCAGCTGTAAATCTGTGAACAAAAACTTTAACCTATTGGTCGCCCATAGTTGAAATTGACTAAAAATGAAGCGTAAGCAATGAGCAAGAAGCTGCAATATTTAAGGTATCCCGGTTGTAGC
Organism: Alatinidae sp. Z8VKAUB7J3; assembly: GCA_010016025.2. NCBI lineage: Eukaryota > Metazoa > Cnidaria > Cubozoa > Carybdeida > Alatinidae > Alatinidae sp. Z8VKAUB7J3. The sequence continues at coordinate 9,894 of JAAAKM020000263.1, read as the reverse complement.
ATACTAACCAAATATGGCAATTTTACTCCTCCTCGCGGATTTTATTTAGTCACAGTGTAAACTGCGAAATGTGATGTCCTTCGTTGTGCTGTGTACTTCGTGGCGTCATTATCGTAATGTACATGCCTGTTATGTTACCTTTACGTACAGTCACTTCAATTCGCCTATTTTAAACTAAACTTTGTGAGCTTATACGTATACCTGTACGTCATATTTGATCGTCTGTAAATTTTGTAAGTTACCTTTTGGACTTTCTGATAAAACACAGTAGATCGGAAGGAACCAACTTGCCTCTACTATATGTGGGTGACCAGTACCGTTTTGAGGAACTGGGGAGGGGCAGGGGGTATTGGTCAGCTCTTTGTAATTTCTCTTCGGTCATTTCCTTGGGATTCCATGGCCTCAAACTAGCGACTCGGTACAAATAGCGGGACAACAAGAAACCCACGGTTCTTTAGAAATAAATGGTAAGTTGCAAAATTTATCGAATTACATTTAAACGCTCTTTTATAGCACCGCCTACGCAAGCTCTGCGGAACTAAATAATTACCTTGTCACTGTTGAATGACTTCTGTTAATAAATTTTATTCTCGTAAGCAATAGAACTCAGTGTTATTGTAGGTAAACTCGCGAGTTTAAACACCCTTACTGTTGGGAGGGGGACGTGTAATGGCTCACCCAAGTCACTAATTGATCATTTTTTTTCGTAAAGGATGGCGAAATTAAAGCAGCCCTTGAGGAAATGGGATTGATGTAAATAGCTGTAAGTACTATTTTAATCTACCGTTATACCTTTGAATCCAATAACCGTATCATCAATCCCATTTTGAAAGTCCACGCCAGTCACATGTTATTCTCGCAGTCACGTCATCTCTCATGTGGCGAACCAGATGAGTTCCATATAGCAATGATAGACGAGATACCGTAAGTAGAATAATAATAATATCCAGTAAAACTTTCGTAATAAGTAGTATAGTATACTTGATAACGTATTACTGAATATTATAACTGTTTTTAATGAACTAAACAACATCACTTACGGTATTAAACTTAACGGCTAATTTAGAGGGTGAATTATTAAATGGTTACTATGTAGCTTTAACATAAATTCCAACGGTGCTATGATTACTACATTTAAATTTAAATATGTTTGTAAGGGTTAGTAGAATAATTTTTATGTAATATTGGGTAAGAGTCCGCTGTGTACCGAGGTAGGACATATCTACTCATGGTCGTACTCTACTACGGGTACTTGTTAGTCCTTCGAAGCTACTCTCTATCTTACCGTAAACGCAGATGGCTCGTCTTTGTGTGTGGTGTATCATTTGTTTTTGCTGGCATGTTAACGCAATTATGACAACTGTTTTACGTAGAGTTGTGTATTGTTGGTACGAAAAGTGCAAGACTGCAAACATGACACAATGGCTTCGATGGTAAGGTTGTGCCACTGTGTGTCATTCAACTTTTTGCCGGTAAAACATTTCTCGTTTTTCAGGCCGAGGTTGTAAACGATCATCTGCAGCAATAAAAAAATCTAATGCAGTACCGTACTTCGCTGTAGTAAATAAAAATAGACAGTAACATCAGAGCAGGGGTTGTTGGAAGATATCTTGTATCTCAATGGATGTGGTTTTGATCCATTTTGTTGTGTTGTTGCACAGCCGTGAGACATTTGTGAAAGTGGCAAAGATACTGCCAGTCCCATTCTCCTAAGCAGGTGAAAATCATGACTTAGATCAAAACCAGAGTAAGCCCCACACTATTTTTGCTTTTTCGTACTTTTTGTACACACACCCCTTCATTAGTCAACTACCAATAATTGTTAATAGCCAGGATGCCTTTCTGCGGAGACTAGTGATAGGAGAAAGCGTCCCCCTTCCTCACAAAGGGCTATTTATTATTGCAACAAAAAATAACATGAAACTTTTTGTGCAACCTGCATGGGCCTATCGTAAAACCATTATAGACGCTGATTTATGTGGGGTAGCTTTGGGTTTTTACGTAAGTTCAAACCTTTCTTGATATCTTTTCTTTCACGGGAAGATGTTTTATACACAAAATACCACAACTCATGCGTTAACGTGTAGTCATTGCATCTATAGAATTTTCTTAGGATAAGCCTAATTTTCAGCGTAAGCCATGATTATAGTCAGTTCAACAGTTGCATATTTGCTCTAAATGTCTTTGCGGTTCTTGTAGATGCTTTTCGATGATCGGTCACTAAAAATTTAGGCTTCTTTCGTTCACTTTGCTAATCTTCTCTCAAAGTAATTTAGGGAGAGATTTATTGAATTTATTAAAGTATTCTTCATTTTGACGTTGGGAATATGTTCGATACGTTTAGATAAAGGAGTACTCCCATTAACATCAAAGTGGCCTGTTTTTATTATCTTTGTATTACTTCTACCATTCGCACGCTATCCATATCTGCCAAAGATATAACAAAACTCTTATACGCGGACTTTCCTCTCAGCTTTAACTGCGGAAACGTATTGGAGAGATAATCTGCGATCGTTTGCGAATTTAGGTAACTGGTGAGTACTGAAGGTTCACTCTGCGTCATAAATTGATACCTAAGCTGTTCTGATTAACATACTGAACTTTGTTAAACACTTTTCAACAATTACGGAAGACAGTAAAGGGTAAAATTGGCAGTGACTACATATTCGCCGCCCCCTCCCTCGCCTTTATTTACAAAGCACACATCTGAAGGGAAGGAGAGGGAAGTTACGTTACGTTCTTAGAAAGATAGCAGGAAATGACAAATTAACTATATTTGATGCTTTCTACACATTTTGAAGGTGGAAAGGGTTGTATACGTTTTGTAACTTCGCACTTGCGAAATGGACATGTAACTTTTAATAAATATGAGGAGTTCCCTGATATTTTCACCCGTTTAATACCTAAACTACGCACATATATATATATGTGTTATATACTAATAGTATATCGAAACCCCTAAGCTCCCCAAAATTGCAAGCTATTGTGGTAATGCTCCACTCTTTGAGAATTATAGTGTAGCCTGCACGCAGACTATCCAAGCTGGAGTGGATAGTCTGCGCATCAACGACGATATCCTTGTATGGCCTCGTATTGACCCTACGCTCGCTATTGTTATTCTATTGTTTAACAGCTAATCAGAACTGTGCCTCAGCATCCCAGCGACGTCGTACAAGCAAGTCTATTGGGTAGTGACATTCCCTTTGTTCCTTGCACACAATCTCCCCAGTCACCGCAGATCAACAGTTCGCGTTGCTACTTCTTTACTCTGTGGACGTGCTCAGTCTTGAATCGCAAAACTTACTAAAATGGATCGAAAACAAAAGTCTAAGCGGAAGAGAACACAGTTCTTCACAGAAAGTAAAAATGGACGTAGACCGAATTTTACTGCTGTCAATGAAGAGTCAAAATCCTCGTGTCCGAGACGACGTGGATGCTACAAGTAAAACGAAGGAAATACACAAACGTTGGCACAATCGCTGGAAGACCGTGTACCAAATGGATACCTGTCAATGATTTATCTCTCGAGATGATCGACTTTTTGGTCCACTTTCGTGCCTGCAGTGACGAGAACACTCTTAGGCCGTTATAAGGCAGTTGCTATTGTCAGTAGGCATGGAAGAATTACAACCACCGAGCAAATTGGGATTTAAAGCGTATTATTCAACGGCGAAGTTATCAATCGGCCTTCTGAACGAAAACAAGTTGACTCTATCCTAAACTAAGATACTCAATTCGTAGAAACGTTGAAGTTATAGGTTCACCTTTGCTGGGATCAGAATTGAAAGTATCAAAGGAGTCGCGAGTTTTATGACACTGCTCCACATGATAAAACATATCGCGAAAGGTGTTACAAACTTTGGTGTATGTGGTACCGAAGAGCTTGTTAGATGATTTCGTTGACGATTGCAAAACAACGATTTGACTATGAGTGTATATGACTGATTATTTTGTTTGAGAAATTTCTCTCTTGGAAAAGGGAAGTTGGATTTCTTATTGTCGGGTTACTTAAGTTCTGTTGAACTGTGATGGAATCTCACAGATCTGGATTAGCCTTTGACATGCACGTCATAGGAGCTCGTATTTTGAGTTGCAACTACGGTATTTTTCACAAGCATTAATTGCTTGTGATTTGTGTAAAATTTATTGGGGAGTGGGGTTGAGGAGATAGTGGTAGTAACTGGGTTTCTACGTCTTGCTTTCTGATATAGAGGAAATAAAGGAGTAGGAGATTTGTAAAGCATTAATGAACTGAATGCTGAAGAAAACTTGAATATTGACATAATTGTCCCGGGTACTCATTTTCATTCTCCCACCAATTGTTAGAAAAATTTCCAAGCTAATTCCTTTATTTAAATTCTGGCGTTCCACGTAGTAATTTAGATTAACTCGTTAGCTCGGGGGATAGGAAGAGGCACCCAGATCAATGCAAATGCTGTAAATATTTCTTGGCACGATCGATTTCCCGACTTTTTATAACGAAAATAGTTAGCAAATGCCACGGTTGTTTCTGCCATGACAGGAAAGATGTTGCTTGCCATGTAGTGCTTGTTTCGAACTTTTTTCAGCTCCCCTCCCCCCGTTTATTCAATCCCCTTGCTATTAGGTACCGAAGAGTACGTTACACCTTTATGTTCGACTGGAAAATTTGAAATGTCCGTGAGTTTTCTTAGAACATAATGTTTCAGTAGTTGATGCTGTAGTGTCTGGAATTAGCACCCCTCGTACAAATCTCCGCTCCATGTTAATGATTAGACTTTATGTCAAAGATAACGATCCTTTATTTCGTTGAAAATTCAATAAATTATGTGGGAACTTATTCGACCCATTAGTCACACCTTTTCTTACAACAGAGGCCCCAGTTAACATTGTTGAGTTAACATCACCTCTCTCATTGCCTTCTCTGTTACTTTCTGCTCCGCAGCTAAAAGCGCAGGTTAACAATTATGAAAACGCGCAAAAATAATAGAAACGAGGCAAGCACATTTTGTAAGGTCAGCATACAAAAGTATCGTCGTTGATGCGCAGACTATCCACTTCAGCTTGGATAGTCTGCACGTAGGCTAGGCCGACTGCTTATGAGGGGCCTTTGATTGAGAGACTGTAATCGCTTTTAGGTTTGAGATTGATTTTCATGCGTTTGAACACTTTCTTTAGGATGATATTACGTTCTTTAATCGGTAAATAAATTCGCAAAGTGGTTAGAAAATGAGGAATGAGGCTACAACAAGGCGTTTTTTCTGTGCAAACAGCTCTTGCTTCAAAGTTCTGGATCCTCCAAAGATTATGGTTCGTTCTTCTATTTAGGATTTTGTTGCACTTACTATTGTTAAGTGGTTTGTTTGTGTAGTAAATTGCTGCGCTCTAATCGTTGATATGTATATTGCATTAGTAGAGGTACACAAACAGCTCGTTTGTAATTTTGTTAATACTTTTTGTATCAAAGAACAAAACAGCCATTATGCTTGCTCTCGCATTGATAAAACTAAATCCCTCTGAGGAAGTTAAATAAAACCATTTGCAAAATGAGCATGTAAGTACATAATACTAACCTTTCGACAATACTAACGGACAATTGGGCGACTCAGCTGTACTGAAATTTATATTCCTTGCTTTAAACTGTAATCAAATTGTTGATTATGTCGCTATTCATTGATAAAGGCGAGTTTCTTGTGATGGCAGTTTTGAAACAAGCTATTCTTGTGGATGTAAGAGGACTGTAACTGGTGACCTTGTTTTCAGAGCGTAGCATGATTATATGTGTCGATTTTTTTTATCTTCAGAGATCCGAAAAACTTAAAGGAGATGTCATGGATATAATAGACATCATCTCAGGGACAAACTAGAGACTTCCCGGATAGGACTACAAGTGGAACAAGTATGATGTAAAGCCAACTAGAGATATACCAACACCGATAGGAAGCGGAAGGTGAAAGTGTTTGAACGTAGCGATATAAGGACCCAAACTACTTCTTAAGTAGATCTATCTTTATGTAAGGAACGTGATATCATATGATGGTCATTTGCAGATCAGCGTTTATTGTGATGAACCTTTGGTCATGTGATAAATGGCAATAAAGTTTGCAGGGAGTAACGTGTTTGAGGAAGTTAACACGAGTTTTTGCTGTGACAGTTAGTTTCACTTCTGCTTCACGGAATCGGGAAGGGCGTTATAAGATAGGAAAGCAGAGAGGAGTAAACATTTGAGTGGTTGGTGAGTTTTTCATGTACATACATTCGGGGGGGTTTTGCTCTTGAGTCCAAAAATAGAGGATGCGTCCATATGAGGTGTACGTAAGAGTCATATTGTACCTTTCATGAGCATTGAAACAGGTACAGAGGCATCTCATAAGAAACGAATAGTTATCTTCGAAAGTTTTTAATCAGTAAAAGGTAACTGGTTTCGGTCTGAGGTTATTACTTTATAATGTACCTAAGCCAGAAATTGGAAAAATGCACCATGCGGCTTTATGATGCCTGGGTATGTTAATTGAACTTTTTTCAGGATTTTTCAATTCATTTTCATGTTTTGCAAAACGTCAGTACGTGTCTTGTGACGTTTCAAATAGACTGTAGCTACCAAGACATTTAAAAATTTAGTATTCGGAATGAGAACACCTTACGGGAAAGACCTCAGAAACATAGATGATTAAAGATATAGGTGCCTCCTACCGAAAAATGTGGGTACGAATCAGCCAATATAAATTGTACCGTACGTGATAGCTCACCTACCAGTGGTCGTTTTACACTGATCGGCTTTTATAAGCAGTCAGAACATTTTAAAACAGTTTAGATTACGCTGTTTTTGGCAGCATTTATCTTTATATTGTCTGCAGAATTTAGAGTTCAGTGAATGAGCTGGGATTTTTTATGCGATATAGGTTGATGTAGTCACTGTGAGTGTAATTTTCATTAATCATTAGATTTTGAGCGTGGTGCCATTAGTGCGCAACGCAAATTCGGTTATTAAGGTGATGGCTAATTGTTCTATGTACTTCCCAATAAGGATTTAGATAATATTTTATAAACTCTTGATTATTCAAATTAATGGTCAATTTAGCAGTATGGTAAGATGTAGATGGTTACTTCAAAGAAGGGAACTGGGGCCAGTGGTTTCCAGACCGTTTTTTTTTACTGCTGTCATCTCATAAAATGAAGCAAGACTTCTTACGTTAGTCATGTGCGGTGAGTGAGAAATTCTTTGCAAATATTTGTTGTTCATAGTAGAGTCATAAAGTGCATAATACACAAAAACCTATGACGAGACCTTGACTGTTTCAATCTAACCATTCCTTTTATCCGTGTGCGGTAATCTTCAATCGCATCATTTTAAAAATTCCTCGACACCCAACTTCCCCCCTTTATTTTGTTCCTACGTATTGTAGACTATTCCTTACACGAGCAAAGCTTAAATTGTTTTGCTTTATCTTCTCACAGACACTAACTGAAACTGGATCAAATTGAGTCTACCATCTTTTGTCGTAACACTACATCTAATTTGCGAAAACTCAGGTTGTCTAATTTTTCCCCTCATCACAAAAACGAGTCGCTATGGCAACGGAGGGTTGATGTTGGAGCGAATTTAGTCGCTGGGATTTCAACATACTCAGCGAAACCACAGTGTAAAGGTTTTCATGTTATTCAGGGGCCACCATATCACGCGTTAATGAAGACAACTTTTAAAGGGGTTACTCATGTTTCTAGTTTAGAGATGGGGCTCCTGGTACTCAACAGCGTAAACTGCATTGAAAACGGATACATTATTTTTTTTCAACTAAAATTGAATGAAACTGAAATCCCTCAGGGGAGAATGTTGCTTTTCCGTCAATATTGGGAATCGTTGAGCTAAAAGTTTAATAATGCTTCTAAGTATTTTTACGTTGTTGTGGGCTGTGCACAATTTGATCATTAAGTGATAAAGATAATGGAGACGAAAACACACCCGAAACGAATAAGGAGCTATTCCCATCCGTAATTGTATAGATTTTACTATAACCCGAGCTTCATATATCGTCAGTCTTTGGCTTTCGTCTTGACAGGGATCGGTCTTTTTCAGGAACGAGGACTTGAAAGCTTCGTGCGATAGACTTTGAAGCAACACATCGTTTGTGGAGGTAAACGCCACATTAGAATTGTAACGGATTCAAGCCTTGTTAATTTTACGTGACACATACAAGACAAGTTTAGTTTATTGATCTTAGCAAAATATCGGCGATCTCCATTTAAAAGGAACCCATTCAAACATTGATTTATCGGGAAGCGTTAAACTTCCGAAGGGTTAGGCCCTATTCATTTTGTAGAGGAGATTCTCAAATGCAACAATACCCTCTTGACTATCAAATTGGATAGTGAGTTATATTCGTAAGTGAAATTGTGCGAGACATTACTTCTTGATTTCGGTTTTGAGGACCAGACAGAGGTGCAGGTGGTAAAGCCAATTGTAACTATATTCCGTTAACAAACTATATTTGAACCTGCCCCCGTGAAATTGTGTTTTAGAATGCAGTTGTATGGGCAGATGCTACTCGAACAGAAAAGCGCGATCTACAGGACTTTCGTTGGTTTCCTTCTTTCACGTAGTTTTTAAACAAAATGAAATAAAGGCGTACTGCGCAAAGGGAATTGACAATCGTTTATACTGCGAGGTTTTTTTTGAGGACCCAGACACGACTCGACAAAACAAACGATAGACTATAAAGATCATAGTTCATAGCAAATATGTAATAATTGTCGTAAGCGAATGATGAAAACCTTGTGGAATGTTGTTATGTGGTAATAGACTATAAAAGCTAGCGTATGGTATGTGATACATATTACCACAAGCAAGATGAATGTAAAGCAAAGTTTATGACGACTATGTAATTACTTGAAATTCTACCGAAAGCTAAATGATTTCGATGTCTGGTGATCGAATCAATAATAGACAAGGGATTGGTTGTAAAATTGTTTTCTTAAATTGGTTTTAGTATTGATAGGAATCATTAGGATAATATGTTAATACAGAGATAAAATGACATTGGCAATGTGATCTATCAGATTATAATGAAAAGTATTAATATAACGGTATAATGATGTGAAATTGTATATCTTCTTTTATATTTACCACAAGTGATTAACATTCTGATTTATAAAAAGTGTTCCTCGATATTATAACGGTGTGATTTTTGGCTTTTCTCTGTCATTCATAATACCCGTTACCATTATTTTATTCGAGATACATCTTATCACTATCAGGGTCTATACAATTTATTTTCATCAATTGTTTGTATTTAGTAAGAAAATTATCCCCCACCTGCGCCAGTCGAGGAGCCCAAGAAGCTCGGGGTGACTTATCAATTTGTTCTTTTCATTTTCCGCCGTTTTCTGGTAACTAACATCTGCAATACGTATTGCTCAAGAGCCGTTTGACACCGCTGCCTGTCATTAGTCTGATTAGAAAATCGCAAAATGAATTCCGCAACACTTTCATAGATTAATCCGTAGTCTATCATGTAGTTTTACCCGGGGTGCCGGATATTGGGCTATTCGATGGGGCATCTCCTGCTAATGATCACGATCTTGTAAAACAACTGCGCCAATGGACCCTTCCCAGGTACCATTAAAATTGCTAGGAACCAATCATTTGACTTGAAGTCATTTTTCGCGCGAATTTTAGGAGCTGCTATCCCAGAAGTCAGACATTTGCAGACAGCAATTACAGACCAGTCAGCTGGAAACATGTTAACAGAACTTGCTAAGCATGTTGGAAGTGGTTTTAGTGATTGTCAATATTTGACCAATTTTTGCAAAATTGCCCAAGGCGTGCGCCTTGGACAAAATCTCATCTTAGGGTCACTATCTTCAAAGACCTATAAATTGCTTCAAATGCACTAAAATCACTGGCAGTGAACTGGA
>JAAAKM020000262.1:0-27922 GCA_010016025.2 Alatinidae sp. Z8VKAUB7J3 | reverse complement strand
GAAATTTAAGAAATTTAAGAAATTTAAGAAATTTAAGAAATTTAAGAAATTTAAGAAATTTAAGAAATTTAAGAAATTTAAGAAATAGACTTGTAATAGGTTGTAGAGTTTATCATGTCTTGAGACTCAAGACATGATTAACTCTACAATCGATGGCAATGACTAGAGTCCAAAAATATTAGACTATTATATCGACTTGTAATGCTCGCTGTAAGATTTCGTTCCAGTCATTGCTGCTTGTCGGTTCGAGCTTTTGAAAACAAAATAATGCCTGTCAGTCATTAAAGTGCCGTATCTTGCGACGTTGGCAATCATGGTCCTCCACTTCGTTCTGTCTTGCATTGATCTTATTATTCTCTGCTCCTCTGCTCCTACCCAGTCTTTGATTATATCCCACTGTGTTAGTCTCTGTCGACCTCTGCCGCGCTTTCCTTCTATAATTCCAGTTGAAACAAGATATTCCAGTCCACCAGCACAGCAAACATGACCAACGATCTGTGGCAACAATTCAAAGTTCTTGCCCAACTGCCTTAATAATTTTACAGCGACTGGGGGAAGATAAGGCGGATTGGAGGGGGCCAAGTAGGCTGGACTCAAATTTATTTTTTCACATTCCACTAAGGTGCCTTGGTCATTTATGAATATCTTGCTGTGAATTTATCACAATGTCCGTCGCAATAAATTTCAATTTTGATAAAGATAAAGAGAAAAATTGAGATTTGGCAAATCTTTTTGGGGAGGCATGGCTCCCTCTGCGACTGTACCCCCGTCCCTGTTCTACATTTGAAATTCTTTCCGTCCAACTAATTCTCTTTATTCGTCGATAACACCACATTTCAAAGCTTTTTATTCTCCTTTCCAGTTCTTTTCCTATTGTCCAAGTTTCACATCCATACAGACCATACATATGTTCTTAACAGCCGAATCTTCGTTGCAAGTGTTAGCTTTATGTTGGTCAAAACTAGTCTGAGAGTCATGAACTTGGCTTTTGCTCGAGCTATTCTTTTGATGGTTTCTTTCTTGCTTTTTCCATCTGAACTTAAGGTGCTACCAAGATAAGAGAATTCTGCCACTTGCTTGAGATTTGAACCTTCAACTTTAATGGAACAAGTTGGGGCACCCTACCTTTATTCATAACCATTGTGCATGTCTTTTTGCTGTTAGACCATACTGTGCACTAGAAATCACCACTTGGTCAATGGCTGTACAAAACCATTTTAACTTAGACCTCCCCTAGCTAAACACTATTATTGCGATTTGTCTGAATCTTCAGAGTATGATAAAAATAATACCATTCAAACAAATCGCTAAATTTTTGAATTCGATCCCTGTAAAAGCGCGGGTCGTTTGAATGCTGGTAAGCTGGACCCCAATGTCATGGACAGACATGCACAGGGATCTGGAAGCTCGTATGACTGAAGGCACAAAGCAATAACATTGGAGAGCACAAGGAAACATGGCTGCCCAACTGACGTTCGGTAAGTATCTACTGATGTGCACAGGTCTTTAGGGCAAGTTTGGCCCGACTGCTTGTTTGTAGTCTTCTTCGAAAGAGACCTATGAGCATCTTCATATATATAAATTATTGTGTACTGTTTCCCAGAACGGACAAGTGTGGTCAATTATTTACTCATAGCGGCATTCTGTTAGGGCCCTTGAATTGCAGGCGTCACCTATTTCGCATGGTACGGTCACATGCAATGGGTATAACATCCAAAAGTTGCCGATGGCTGCCGTGGCGATGGAGAAAAATAGACCCAATAGGTTTAACTAATATATAGCCCGGTACATAGATGAGTTACAATGGTTTCCAACAACGCAAAAGCAAACTGTCACAACCAACTGGTAAACAAACCGAGTCGGCTTGTGATAGATTTACGTGTCGCTAACCAATAGCGTTATTGGTACAATTTGAAATGTATACCTCGGATGGTATCGCCAACAGAGTTTCTAAAAATAAAGTGACGAGGCTCTTTGGTGTTGTTTTCATGCTGACGTATGAGAATTGCCTATGTTTCACTTAAACCCTCTTGCTGTCTGCCGTTGGCACACAATTGCGTTAAACCAATTGATTGTGTTCCGGATTACAACGGTTATTTACAGGAAAGCTTTAAGTACTCATTAAGCAGATTCAGAGGTTTCCATGAAGGCTAAATCCAGGTGAGCCAATAAAAAGACGCATTTGGCAGAACTACAAGTATATACGTATCAAAACATGATACTCAGGCCTATATATATACGGTAGTCAGTAATTTTCGAGCCTTCAATACGCATGTTTATAAGTCAAGAAATGCATGAAGTAAATATCCGAGATTAACAATAAATATTCATGCGATCTTAGTATTAGTTCAATTATGTTCTGCACAATAGCTGTGCAGTCCAAGGCTATTAGTATAGATTTTTCAGTGCAGTCCTAGAAGCCATTTAATGTCAATCTAACATTTTACGTCACATCTTCGTCAAATTATGTGCCATTATTGGTTATTTGAAATACTTATACAGATGTAGATAAAAAATTAAGCCTATTCCTTACTACGTTTTAAAAATTTTAGATTTATATTTAATGTTAGAACACTGTATAATGTACATAACTAAGAGTAATAATGTGAATAGCCTTTAATTCTTACTCGCATATTAAGTTCCACTCGCTATATATTTGAACAGATTGTCTATCTGGTTTATCAAGTAACTAGAAGGTGCATTGCTATTTACATCATTACATACAATATAAAAAAATCCGAGTTAATGGTTGTCATATGTTGGATCTATGTATGTTTGTGTATGTATTATGTATGTGTCTGTGTTTATGTATGACACCAGGAGCAGGAGAAAGAGAAAGTTCTTCTAAGGAAGGGCCATTTGTTAAACGTAAATGAGAATGTGAAAAACTGGAGGTGTGGACATGTGCTGTGTTCAAAACCTTGGCATGTACAACATTCCTCAGAAGTCAGATCAGTTAACTTGTGTGGCATATGGCAAAGTCTGCAGGATACAATCAGGACTGAGAAGACATATGGCAGGGCACAAAGACCATAAGCTGAACACAAACTAAATAAATCCTGTGGCAGGCATATCGTCGGTTTGTCTTTAATTGCTGAAGGACAATACTGAAAGTGTAGATGCTGGTTGTACTAAAAATAGTAGTGTTATGATATTGTTGTGTATTTTGATTAATACTTTCCCATTCTTAAATTGTTATGGCAAACAGTAGTTGCATGCTTTTTGTCACTGCTGTAAATATTTGTAGTTAGGAGTCTTGGATGTTCGTAGAATACATAAATTTATTGCACAAGATAGTGAAAACATTATGTACTGAAAAGCTTTCTTTGTCTGACACTCCTGAGAGGACTATTGTCAGAATCACCAAAATAAAACGTGTGAAAGACTTTACCCAACTTTATTTTTAAGGGAGCCGATCAAAATTTGGACTGAGTGAATGGCTTGTGTTTTTCGATCAATCAGCTCCTACTACGCTAAGATTGATTGAATAGGCCTAGTGGGAAAACAAATTATTATTGCCTGCATAGCAAAGGTTTTCTTGCTTTTTGTGTGAACTGACTCCAGAATGGCTAAATGAAATGCAGACCTAGCCTCTCCTGTGATGGGGAAGCAATCGTTCCTGTACACTGTGCCACAGTCTGGGTTTTCAAGCAAGTGCTGCCCTATAAAAATTACAATATATAAAAATATAATTAAATATACATACATTTAAGTACTTTCATGTGGAAAGATTTTGATGCTTTGTAAATTGCTCTGACAATTATAAATATTATAAGTATTATATATTTATATATTATTTCTCATTTCCCATTGGATGGTTCCCAAGGTTGTTTTTATGTAGGAGTGGCCTAAGATAAAGTGTTAATCAGTTTATGAAATATATGCCATATACATTATGTATTGACCGTATTAAGTAGAAGTATTGGCTTCTTTTTCATTTGCAGACTAATAGATGAAAGGGTAAATAGTTTTAAAAAGACACTGGAGAAATAGATCATATTTAACTACCAGTACTTAAGGTCGAGATGCATGCATTTGCAGCATCATGTGCTCTACCAACTGAGCAGGGTGACCATCAACGCTCACATTCTTTCTCTTGTCACCACCTGAACTACCAATCATTAACTGGTTGACATTGACATACAGCATAACAATATTCAAACTGACTTCTCTTCTCTATGTAATTAGTTAATAGAGGATTGTCATATGGCATGTGGTGCTGTCCAGAGCTCATTGAAAGTCATCAATTATCTTTCTCTCTTGGTGATGTAACTAATTAATGTTGAGAGTATGATTTTAAATATCCACAAACCTCTTGGAACTTCAGCATTTAAAAGGCACATATGTTACTGGGTGGAAAGTGACGACTGAACATATCTGCTGCAGTGCATAATGTGTCTATAACATAGAAGTTAGTGATTGTTTTCATGTCTGATAATTATTTTGATTTTCCCATTATATATATAATATATATATATATATATATATAATATATATATATATAGTGTTGTAATTGAAGAGTTGATTCATGGTATTTTAAGGTTGGACCCTTCCAGTTACCAAGTTATTTTCCTTCTCAAGATTTTGTGTTTGAATTGACTTTTTATTTTCCAGGCAATGTGCCTTCCTACTACAGGGAGCTTTACGACACAGTTTGCCCCAATCAAGATGAAAAATTTGAAAAGGACTTGTTTTTTGGGCTGGCCTCGACAGCAACTCTTCCATCCACCACATTAAGCCAGGTATGCCCTTCTACATTTTCAACTGTCATAAATTACACTATGTATAAAAATGGTATATATGTGTCTGCTGAGTACTTGTATATCTCTGGCACTGACGAAGGCTCAAAGCTAAAGCACAATAAATAATAATAAATAAAATTCCCCATACCCACTGAGTGGAGGAGAAAACATGGGAAGATGGACTTGAAAATTTTTAACCTTTATTATTGGACTTGATAGTTAAGGTTTGTGTTTTCAAACCTTAGTGAAATAAGGCAAGCTATTGTAGTAATGCCCAACTCTAGAGCCCTCTTTTGGCTCTATGCCATTTTTTGCTATGTCTTCATTCGTCTGCCTTTTTTCTACACTAAGATATATTTTTAAAGGAGTATTAAGGCCATGATTTCCCCATAGTAGGCTAGAACACATTTTTATCATAAGAGTAATCGTGGTTCTCAGTGTGATTTATATTTATCTTGGTCAGTGCTGGAAGTATGTATGTAAGAGGGTCCATCTAGTGCAAGAGGGACCAAACTCCTCAATTATCAACTTACATTTTTGCACTGTCAGCTCTAGTGACAACACAAGAGGAAGGCCAAGGTTTGATTTCTGCCGAAACCATTAAAATAATGTTTCCCTTGAGAACATATTTACTTTAACATTGCAAATGAATCAGACTGTCTGAGACTTTATTTCAGTAAAACTGGTTTAATTGATTGTTAAACAACAATGTTGTAAATGTTTTTTGTACTAAAGCATCAAGCAAACATTATATATACAACCTGATTTTGTTTTCATGGGTTAGAATTTAACTAAATCTAAATTTATAAAACTTCAGAGGCCATTGTCTATACATTTATTAGATATGTTGTGGCTTAATAAGCTCTTGTTTAAGAAAAGGTATATTGTTTAAACAAACTTGTGACATTAATTTATATTTTCCAAGGGCATTATTTACGTTTTATACTATATCAGTTTTAATTATGTGGTACCATATGACATGAATCGAATTTCTTTTGCAATATCCTGGGCAGATATGGGATATTGCTGATCAATATAGACATGGATGGTTAACAAGGGATGGAGTTTATAAATCATTGGCTTTAGTTGCATTAGCTCAACAAGGAAAGCCAGTATCAGAGAAAACATTGGAGACATTAGCAGACTCAGGTAATAGCTTTTGAGTGAACATATATATATAAACGCATTTATCATAGAAAAGGGGAGGGTGTTTTACTGTGCCATTGTGTAGCTGACTTTAAGCACATAATAGTTGCGGTCACACATGCTATCTAGAGGAAAATAGATTTTCGCTTCAGAATCGTAGGTGTCAAATCTGTCTTGGTATTTCAGTAACCCCAGGGCTTCGGGTCACGCTGCAAAGTTGAAACTCAGGTTGGATCAGTTTTCCCAGAACCTGTCAACGATCTGTCACAGGCTACCACATGATTGGTTAATTACATCTGAGATTCTGATTTCACTACTTACTCCATGCCGTGAATGTAATCTGAAACCCTTTAGTTCTGTTTGACATTACTATGGACACACACCATCACCAGATCGGAAGTGGGGTTTGTGTTCACACAAAAAACTGTTCTCCTAACTAAAACCACTGTTTCCCTGCAGGCAAAAGTGCCAGTGTGATGGCAGCTATAATGGTACATTCTCTCCACTTCCTACTATCCTATAGATGCTATCGTTATTACTACCTTTAATGTCTAACCAACTAGATTTAACTATATACAGAGATGTACCATTTTAATTTTGAGTACCTTTGCTCTTCTTGTCTTTTGGAACCGACAATTGTTTGTTTGTTGTGATGGTTGTTTGTTTGTTTTGATCTGTATAATGCATAAATTGTTTGCTAGTTGTTAGCACCCAACCACCAATGCCCAATGCCAAAGTGACAGAGTTTTATTGACAGGGGTTATGCAACAAAGAGGCTCATTTAATGTTAATTGAAAACAATCCAGTTCTTTACAATGGTAGGAAATGACATTTACAAGAGTGTCTTATAGAAAGGAATTTACCTTTTTTACCCAAAGGCCCTTATATGGCCCTTATTTTCCACAAGCCCTTAGATGGCCATACCATACCTAAAATTGTTTTATTTCCTCCAATAACAACCATATCACCTCTTCTTAAGGCCCAAGTGGTTGGTTTAATTGTTGGACACCGTTTGTTAATTAGACCAATTATAGTAATTTATATTTGCTAACCAGACATTCCTTGCAGCTCACAATCGTAAAGAAACACTGGCTATTGATACTGCCAAACACCATTGTCATCCCCAGAAAATGACCTCCCTTATCCCAAAGATTTTGAAATAAATTTAAGATAATGAGTGCTTGTTTTTGTCTCCAGATTTACCCAAACCTTCGCTTGCTGACTTAAGCGAATTAAAACAACTCAGCATAAGGATTAAAAGAGAGAAGACACCTAATGTCCTTGGTTACAGCCATTCAGAGCTTAAAGAACTGGACAGGATAGAAGTAGAGCTGGAACCAGATAAGAAAGGGCTCATTTTAAAGCACAGAGAGTACACAATTTCTAGCAGGGTAAGATAGCACACCTGTTGATGCTGTACTTTATATTTGAATTGTGACTTTTGTTGGCCTATTAATTGTTTTGTTCCATGTAGTTTCCAGACAGATTCTAAGATCTGGGCACTGTGTTTTGCTGAAAGTTTGTTAATGAATAATTCCTTTATGTATGCGATAATGGCTTTATGTGTGCCAAAGTGAGTAGCTAGGCATTACGCAAAGCTGTTGCAAATAATTGTACTGTTTGAAAGTAATGGAGTACTCTAATGGGAATTTATGCTTTTTCTTGTATAGTTGCCCAGAAAGAAATTAATCATAAACGAGTATAACTGTAATGAACAATGTCATAATATAATTATAGGTATTATGGTTTGGTTGCCAGTTGTAGACTCATGATAACAAGAAATATGAGTCGTGATACTACTATGAGTTTTGTCATATGCTGTACGGTTGAATGGCAGTGACACTTCCTTTTGCAAACTGTTTACGAGCGCTAAGGCTCACTGCTTGCATATGTTCGTTACACGTACTCAAATCAGGCAGAGAGTGATCTCTAAATGTAAAAATCATCAACATAATTTTATTGCTGCCCGCCCTAAGGAATGCCAGTTGTAGCTTCTGGAAATGATAACAGTTGACCACAATTATCATAGATTTATTTTAGCCATCTCATTGTACTATTAATCTATTTATATATTATTACCTCGTAGAAACATAACACAAGTGTTCAAAGAAGATATAATGATTTTGTTGCCTTTCATGATTTACTGACTGCAAGATTCCCGTACAGACTAGTTCCTAAATTACCACCAAAGAAGATAGGTGGTAAGAAACTGGGATTTTGTTGATAATGATTTTGAGTGTAATTTGACAGACATAAACGTAGTAAGATAACCTACTTATAGTACATTCATTATGTCTGCCGTAAGTAACGCTTTGGATATTATATAGCAGTAGTTCCCAAACTTTTTTAAGCTGCCCTCCCACCCTCCTGACATTCTGATCCCCCAGTATCAAAGGACCCAAACACGTCTTCATCAATGTTGGGCTCATATTTTGCGCCACTATTTACTTCTGTATTTTTTGGTTCATTAAATTGTTGTATTACACCTAAGTACTACTGGAATCGTTTTAATGTTTGAAATACGAATTTTCTATGTACGTAGGGCAGTTCATATTTCCTAGTAAGCATCGCGGCGGCTTTGAAGCACAGTAATGATAGAAAAAAGACGCCGGGCTTTTACACGAGATGCTGTTGCTAATAAAGGGTGTACATTTTAGGTGCCTACTTTGAATGAAAGGTTTGAAACTAGACAAAAGTTGGATTTCATCATCAGATCTCGGCACTCCAAATGATGAATGTTGCGCCTGTAATAGTACCTCCACTATTACATCAACCCTATTACGACTCGTAAAACCTCCTTAAACTTTCCCGCTTTTATCGTGCCGTTTTTTGTACTAAAACGTGAACCCGCTTATTTAACAGCTACCAAAGAGTTTATTGAAGAAAGAAGACGAGCCCTTCGTCGGTTCTTGTTGATTGTCGCACGACATCCAGTAATGGGAAGTGATCAGCTCATAGTGTGCTTTCTTACCTTTAAGGGATCGGTAAGCTTGACCTTCTCCATTATATGACAGCGGCAGTTTTGCTTATAGTGAAAGATGAATAATTGAGGTGTAACCTATTGCCTATTCACTAATAAACCAAAGATTTACTTAAAAGCAACTTTGCCCACTATTTTCGAGTGGCTGTTACCGCCCTTATTCACTTTTTGCTTTTTATTGGGTATGTCACGTACTTTATATACTCAAATCTTGGAACAGTGTTTACGAACGAGGTCCCTCTTTTGAAGAAGATTAATCCAACTAATAAATGCTTTGCCCATACAGCGCATAATATTTTTATCTTACAGAAGGCCCTGGCATTGCTGTGTAGGCCAACGCATGTGTATTTGTATATTGATGTAGTTGTATGAAGATGTACTGTGCGTTTTAGATGTGTAAAAGGTTTTCAAGGTATGATTTGCGGGGTTTATTGCAAAGGGAACATAGTGAATGGAGCATATTACAAGAATATTAAGCCAAATAAAGTCATTTACATTTTAATATTACAGTTTCCACATGTGGAGTACGGCGGGTGTGCTGCTATACCGTCTTTTCCATATATCACCACCCAGTTGCCAATCTCTACCCTTCCCTCATATATCCGTCTTTGATTCCGTATGGTCTCATCTATGGTTTCATGGGTCGCCTTGGGCCAGTTATGCGTTTTCACTTTGACTTTAATGCTCTTCTTGAACCAGCTGTGGCTTTGCATTGTAAATTTTCGTACCGACTCAGTAAGTTACATCTTGGCAGATCGTCAGTATTCCAAGGTGTAGTGTTATATACCCATCAAACGATCAATTCGTTATTCCTTTGGAGGCAGAGTAGGTTTAGTTAGGGCCGATGTTTTCAGGTGTTTAACATTAAAAGCTATAATCTAGTGCAAGTATTGTACTTCCTATCACTAGTGGGGGCATCGGACGTAATTAACATGTATCATTAATGATGAGCATAATTTTAGGCTTGTGTATGCCTTGCTTAATGACACAGCGTAACATTAAGTTACCAAGAAGTTATATGTGTGCTTCCTTTTTCAGGATATTGGCCACAAAATGAAAGAACAATTTAAGGGAATCCCAGATGAATTTATAACGAGTAACTTGTCTGCAAAGTCGAAGGTTGGTTCTTAATCATATCCAGGTTTTACTTGACGTGCCCATTGTATGTTCACCGTCAGTATTGTTTTTCTGCCAGCAGGGTAGGCTTTCAGCGGTTCAACGAGTACTGTATTCCATAAGGATTACACGACGGTTGTGAAAATCCAGGCATCTCAAGTTTACACGTACATCGAATCCAAAGAAGAAAGTTTGGACCTACAATAGCCCTCAGGTTGGCTCTGAAGTCTGGATACCGTATTTCCTCCAATAAACGCCACCCTCGATTAAACGCCGGATCTTTAAGAGTGGCATTTATTAGAAACAGACCAAACAAGAATTAACAAATTATTTATACGAGTTCTATATGTTTTCCATGAACAAATTCTGCTTTTTCCACTTTAATATTTTGTCATGAAAAATTTTTGTAAAAAATTTTATTAATTCTTCATATTGTAATAAACGCCGCCCTCTAATTAAGGCTGCACTCAAAAGCTGGTGCTGGTACTAAAACACGCAGCGTTTATTAGAGGAAATACGGTTACCAAAATATGTACCACCTACGACCAAAGATACGGATAACTGAGGAAGCAATGTACGTGTACACTTGGCAAGACAAAAAAGTCTCATTATGTGTAATGGAGAGAAAGATTGATTGAACGTGGGAGTTACCGCAGATAGCGTAGTTATTAGATAGAGCAAAATTCAGTTCAAGTCTAAAATTTGTTACAACTTCCAAGTATAAGTGAAGGGAGATGGTTCATTAAGACGGATAAAGCGTAAGTAAAACCGCTGTAGCCTTGTTATATTATGTTAGGATAACCTGTAGTCTTCTAACAGGCGTGCCTCAACGTATGTCTCGCGTGGAAAAGAAGTCAAACGAGGGCACTCTTTTCTCCCTCTCCCTTCTTGACGGGCTATTTTCAAGGGATATTGTAGTGAAGGATGCAACACAAGTTTATATAACTAATTAAAAACTATTTCTATTGTCTTTCAGGAGCTAGTACCATCAGATACACAATCGAATCTTCCAAGTAGCAGAGAGCAAATACGCACAATACATCGAAGCATTACAAAGCTTAAAGAAATAGCAGACAGTATAACTCAAAGATCACTGGGTAAGTTGCGCTATTTTACTGTGTTCACATCGTAGCTGAAAACGGTCTCGACAACCGCGGCAAATGTTATGGTTTATACAACCGTTGTAGTTTATATCAGTTAGAGAAATGGTCTCGAAACCGTGTTAAAGAAAGCCAGGCTGAAATTTTTTAGGCGAGTCAGATCATTAATAGGAGTTTCTTGGCAAAGTCATATTGATGACGTTAGTTTTTTATTTATAAATGGCTTTCAAGTTGAGCCCAGCTTGGACAAGAAAAGAAAACTGTGACTTCCACAAACCGTGGAATTCTTTAACGATCTGGAGTGGTCCTGAAGTTTATTTTGCTTTAAACTAACAGTAACCGCTGAAGTAAGATCCAGACGACGATGCTGTGTGTGGAAGCCTTTTCCCTTTTCTATGACCACAACAAGGAAAAGCAAGTTCCTATTGCAGCTGTCATCCGGCACCATGAAAAGAGGTTACCATGTGCTATTTGTAAACAGAGTTGTAGTTAAACCTGTTGCTAAACTGTTGTTGGTAGGGCCGTTTCGACAGCCGTTATTGTGAACGAGGCCCATGTGGCATATGGCCACATCGACTTTTTGAATTTCTGCTGATAGGACAACTGTTTTAATGCCGCAGATGCTAGTTTTTCGGTAACAGGAAACTGCATTTAATGATGGTTCTTTTTAGAAGAAGCCAGTGTTTCTTCCCTGCCCGCAGCGTATCAAATATTATTTATTATGAAAGAGAAATAACAATGTAAGGTATGTCCATAACAACGATATTTTCACGAACGAACGATGCCATGCTCAATTGAGCCTGTAGAAACGAACTACGCAGTTAGGTAGCCTTGAGACCTTACATACTTCGATTATCCTTTGAGGTCATACCAGACAAGGGTTAAACAATGCTTACTAGCCCGATTAACGTATCATGTATATTATACCCACGTTTCTAGGAATGGCACTGGACATGCAGAGCTTCAGTAAAGAACTTGGGTAAGTATCAGATAGCTTTAGAAGATTACCAAGCATAGAGATACGTAATTCAGGTGCTTGTGGTATGTTAACAGTAAGGATGTTGTAGGCCCTTATGGTCGGTGGTGCTGTACTTGTTGATATTACGGGTTGTGATATACATTACCGTTCACAAATGTACACCCAACTGTTTTCCTATAGAAACTATAGTAGGTAGAATTACGTCATCGAGTATCCGAATTTTCTATGTATCCGAAATTCCAAATTGCTCGCCCAAACACTTAGTTTATGTTGTTTAGATAATCCAGGATACAACAAGGAGTCCACGTCACTGTAGTACTAGTTACTGAGCCTTCAGAAATGTGAGTGAACAGATCAGAAGCGATGAAAGTAGAACAAAACCCACAATCATCATAGTTTGTGTAAGAAAAGATCGCTTTGCCATATGTACAAGATAGTTTAGATCTTGTTAATTACACTGGTCAACAAAATTTATTTTTTTGTACTTATCATGGATATGAATCTATTTTCTTAGACTAACTTTTCGTGCTGATGTCAAGAATGCACTCCATTTTTATGTAGCACGTAGCAGTTTTTCAGTACTGGTATACATATAGGCCTATATATGCTCAAATCTGCATGTAAGTTATGTCCCAGAATCTATAGACCTTGGGCATCGCTAGCAAATTGATAAACAAAAAAATTTCGTCGATTGCAAATGAATTGAGTTTACATTCTTAAAGAGAAAATATAGAAGGATTTCAGTCATAAAGAAGTGGAGCACTGTCAGAACATACAATAGAGGTGGAAATTGCTGTAAGTTCGATTTCCGTTGACACTCCTGAGCTGGTTGATGGCGGTGTAGCGTTCAACAGTAATCTGGTAGCATACTTTCATTCCAGAAACCTTGGTACCGTATCTTCTTAGTATTTATTTCCTGGTAAAGTCGCTGGCCGTGTTCATCTGATACTGATCCGAGGTGCTCTGGAAAGAAATCCAAATGGGAGTCCAGGAAGTGAAGCTTCAGTAACAAGCGACACCTCATTAACGAGGAACATTTCAAATTATTTTTTATTCCATCTTCGTAATCCATTATCTTTTACATCCCAAGAAATTCTGCAGACCCAGCAGAAAGCATACTAAGCGGACAGTTTCACTTAATCCAAAGTTGTTTTAAAAGCAGGTATCCTTCAGTTTATCTCGGATTTGAGGTCCATTGAAATTACCCTCCTTCAACTCTGCCCCTGTGATATTTGGGAGGTTGCACTCAAAGGCTCTGGAGCTTCTTTCACCAAGCGTCTGAATGAACTGCATCATAAGCCCAAGCTTTTTGTGCCGAGGAAGTAATAAGACATTTTCTGGATTCACAAGGAGTTTATTTTTGACACTGCATAGTCCTGGTTGATATGATGCTCTTCGTGTCCAGTCTGATCCCACATAATGTTTATCAGTTCGTCGCCTATAGACACAGAAACAGCAGTGTTTTGTAAAACCTTACTGCATAATCGTAGTCATAGTTAATGGCACGAAGCAAAAGATCCATGTTTTTATATGATTCGTGAAGATGAACTGAGTGTGCAATAAGAACGGACGGTTTCAAATTTCCAACTGCATGCCAAGACAAATTCTGCTTTGATAAATTTAGACGATGAAATGGTTGCAGACATGTCATCAGATACAATTAAACCTTTGTTGAAGATGAAGAAATATTTCATCTGAGCTATACTACAACGATAAAGTCATTTTATTTTAAAAGTTCTTTTCGATTTTATAAAGGAAATATGTACTTCGGCATACATATAATAAAATTGATATCGTAAAACTCCCTTATAGCAGATGATCTAAAATCAATAAATTACCTCATCTTAAAAACTGTACATGCTATGAAAAAATGGAATACAGATTTGAAGTCAGCATAAAATTACAGCAGACACACATAAACATATGATTGGTGAAAAATATTTGTTGATCAGTATTATTGATGATTGTTAAACTCTGTAAGATAATATATTTCCTATTTTAATTCATGTTGTCAAGTGTGTTAACAACAGAGACACAGACGGCCTCTACATGGGCGACTGGAGGCAATGAAACGTGGAACCAG
Organism: Alatinidae sp. Z8VKAUB7J3; assembly: GCA_010016025.2. Classification (NCBI taxonomy): domain Eukaryota; kingdom Metazoa; phylum Cnidaria; class Cubozoa; order Carybdeida; family Alatinidae; species Alatinidae sp. Z8VKAUB7J3. The sequence continues at coordinate 13,776 of JAAAKM020000262.1, read as the reverse complement.
CTTAGGAATGGATTGCGTGCCTTGACAAGACCATTCTCTTCCATTGCTGCAACTGCTGCTGTTCATGTAAGCAAGATGTCTGTTGTTGTTTATCATTGTTTGAAACTCTCAGGTAACTAGCTTCCAACTGTAACTCTACAAATATTGGTTAATCTCCAAACTTAGTGGTTTGATCGTGAGAATGCTGTTAGTGCTATTAAGAGGCACTTGCATTTACCAATGACTATAATGTGAATGATCTTTAGATGTAGTTTTTTAATTCTGGCTCCCTGGTGTACATTCCTCGGAGTTTATTGACTCCCTGTTGTCTACTGTTTCCTGCCAATCGTTGTTCGGTAAATATTGCAGACAAGGAGCATTAGGACGTGTTGTGTTGTAAGCGTTAGCTAACAAGTAAGCTATTATTAGCCTTAGCTTCAGGAAAGCTTTTGTATTCATGAGTCTGCCAACTCTACAACAGCCTGCGAACGTTTACCGGACCTAAAATAGAGATGTAGTTTCAAGGATCAATAAGGTTACACAGAATGTAAGATGCTGTTAGCTTTGATGAGGCAGTGTAGACATCGCGGGGGCATTTTTGCCGCCCCTTCTTTATAAACGATGCAGAATTTTGCTTACAATTAGGTTAATAATTCACAAAATACCGATTCTCAGTCTGGAATTGAGGCGTTTTGAAGATGCAATTGAATTATTCTGCAGCTAGGATGTGCTTATGTCATCGATTTCGTAACATCCTTTTGATGAATATATGAAGCTGTCAATGGCGCCACCATATTTGAACAGCAATTACCGCTGTGTCGTAAGACAACGTGGAAACCCTGCACAGCATCTCGTCTAGAAAGAGTTTTTCGCACACTCTGTTCATTAGATTTTCGTTGCAAGATAGTTTATACCGAACCTACCGACACTTTTTCTGGCATGGCATGGCATTCACTTGTAGAGTCAGCTAGTTGTCATTTTTGTCATGTGTTTTAAGCAGTGAGTAGGTACAATGCTCTACTTTAGTGCCGACGAGCATTTCATGATTTATTATAGTTTTCATGCATACGTATGTCCCGTTTATTCTAACAGGCAGAGAAAGAGGAGGAAGGGATTTCAGACCAACTTGCGTACTTCCTTGATCTTACGACAGCCTACAAGGTATGTAAGAGGAAACAGTGTAAACTGTTTAATCCTTTTGTAAGGGAAGTCGGAAAGTGTAAATATTGTTTGAAGTAGTATCAGAAACTATTTCCGCATTCGTCCACAGCCAATAGAATTACAGCTTTAGAAGTTGCGCTCATATATAGTAATGGTAAGGTCGTGAAGACCCTTGAACTCGTTGGACGTAAAAGGGCGTAGCTGTTTAGCCATGAAGATTTGGTACGATGTTTTCCTGATTTTAAACCAACAATTTTCTCCTAGTTACATTAAGCAATCACGAAGAGAACGTCGTTCATGTGTACGTTGCCTCGTTTAGCAACGCTAATTTGGGAAGGTTATTACATTATTTTTCATGTGATCTTAGATGACACTCAAACTAGAAATGTTTTATGGTCATTCTTGGAACCCAGAGTTACACTCTCAAATACACGGCATTCGAAGAAGCACCGTGTCGCGCGCTAAAGTAAAAGTGGCAGTCATTATCTTTCGGCTGCTGAGGCAAAGTCATCGACAAAGCGTTTCTGACGTATACTGTTCTGTGCCGTTTCAAAATAAGTGAACATCTCCACACTTATTCGTAAAATTACAGGGGCTACAGCTGTAATAGACTTAACAGAGAGAAAAAAATTAGGTGTTATGGTCCGCAGTATAAGCGTTGTAGTTTTCAAATACATATTGACACTGCAAAGAAACCTAAAAAGGGTAGGTAAGAACTATGGAGCTTGTTTGGATAACCTACAGATTGTCAAACTTTTTTGCTTCCGACAATACTCTAGCTTATGTTTTTCTTGTATCCCCCCGCCCTTACAGGACTTGATTGAGCGCCACGAGAAAGGAGTTCTAAGGGATCATCAGATGGCTCTCCATAAAATGCAGCAGTACAAGCAGCGCCACATGTCAGCCACTGTACACGGAAGAGAGCGCGATGCCATGGATCAACTTGAACATAGAATACTGGAACAAGAAGGTGCTATAAATACCATGGAGAATAGAAATTACTTCTCCTTGTACTGCCTTCAAATGGAAACACAACTTATTCATGCAAACATGGATATTCTTATTACTATGATGAAAAATCTTACGGAAATCCAAATTAAGAAACACAAAGAGGTAGGTATTGTATCTTTTGGTTCTAGAATCTGCCGGAGTGATATTATCTTAAGTACCGATGCTGTGGCTACGTTTTTGTGCGACGCAGTATAATCAATAGTAAGTAAACCAGAGAAACACGTAATTCCTGAAATTTCCACTTATCTTACAAGCTTCGATCACCTCCAAGTTTACAAGTGGGATATGACTCCATTTACTCATACAATAATATTTTAACATAACATGTCGGGGGTGAAAGAAAAGGTTAAATTAAGGCAAAGGACAAAATGACGTAAATTATTAGGATAGGGGCGAGAAAACAAGACATAAATTGAAATTTTTGAATTAAATTAGAAGCCCATGACATTATCCCGATCGATGCACAGTCGGAATGTAACGCCTGTTATATCTATGTTGAGAACTATTTTAGTCAAGGCTTTCCCTAGGTAATACTCGTGACAATTAGGCAATGACGTCTTCTGTATTATTATTTCTGCAAGCATTAAAGACGGGTGTTTATATTCGTCTGGATGTTTGTACATTTGGATATGTGTGTATTGGTAGTGGGTGTTTGTGTATGCCTGTGTTTGTGTAGTTTTGCTATTTAAGAGTCTTTTCCAGTGTGCGTTGTAGCATTAAATTGAGCCCAAGAAGAACACTAGAGAAATAGAATATGTGTCACCAACTGGGATTGACCCCGTGACCCACGCTTTTGCGGCGTGCGCTCTACCAACTGAGCTAGGTGACCTCCGATGTTAACATATTTCTGTTTAACAGACTTTTTAACTTCAATGGGCTTTGGATAGATGACGGGCCGGAGGGCATTTCTTCCTTGGTCAAGTCACATGGCGCAGAGGGGCTGGTCTCCAATTACGTTGAGCTGGATGTCAATGTCCACTGGTGGATGATTGGGAGCTAATGTGGCGACTAGAGAAATAGAGTATATGAACATCGGAGGTTACCTAGCTCAGTTGGTAGAGCGCTTGCCGCGAAAGCGTGGGTCAAGGGCTCGATCCCCGGTGGTAATATATTTTCTATTTCTCTAGTGTTCTTTTCAAAACTAACATTTCAAATCCTCTCTTCTCCATGACACTTTTTTCTATCTATAGACATGGTTTGTCTCCAGGTTGTCACTAAGTGATAATACTATCCTTTGTCTTTTTTATAGCTTCACAATCTCTGGGAGGAAATGAAACCATCAGTGGAAACTCTAGTTGGCCCGATTGCAAACCTGTCACCTCCTGTTTCTCCTGTGCACGCCGGTTCACCCGCTTTTCCGTAACGACGAATTTGGTGCTCATTACTCCTAATCCTTACATTGATAAATCACAGTGAATATCTTGGGAAATCAAGGTATTGGTGGAAAATTAAAGAACAAACCACGTTTGTACTTTTGTACTCCATAGGTAGACGTCGATGTTTTTGCAAGTATTAATTTGTTATCGAATATATATTTTAATACTAACTTGCGACAGCTGCTGGTATTGATATCAATAGGAACCAACTACATTTTTGCGTCAGACTTTGCTGTAGGCTGGTGATTTTGGTATGCTGATATTGAGGACTGCTATCTGACATGATGGCAGATAGGTGTAACGTAATTGTTGACATTGCATACGCCTGACTTGCGGTATGCTTGGGAACCATCTACAAAACACTTTCCAGGTACCTGCAACCATTAATTATGCTTCCTATACCCTTGAATGGTACTTTTGTGTGTATTATACAGGTTTTGCGTACAACTTTCCACAGCCTTTATGAACTTTACTGGAATAATCAATTTGACTACTCTGTACAACTTGGCGTATTTTCATGAAGTTTCGGTAGAAAATAGCTAAACCCCTCGCTCAGGCCCGTGGGCAAGGCAGGAATTTTGGGGAAGGGGTCGAACTTTTGTGGACTATCCTGAATTTTCGGGGGGCTGACATTGCAACTGCTCGTGGAAAACCTATAGATGTTGAATCTTGGTAGTAAATTTGTGGGGGTGATCCCCTCCATTCCCCCTCCGTGGCTACGGGCCTGCCCTCTCTTTTAGGGGATAATTATTAATAAATGGGAATATGAAAATGAAAAATATAACCGTTATGGTAAAATGTAATAAATATTGTTCTTGAATGTGCTAAAGTATATGATTAAGTCTGTTTGATGACTGTTATTATTGCTTCTGTTGTAATGTCAAGGTAGCTATATGAAATGTTCAGCTACTCGCGTGGATGGCACGGGAGCTTACCTACACGCATGCCAGTTCTCCCAGGACTGTACAGCTATCTAATGCTTCTCGTACGTGGATAGTTTGTTCTAAATGTATTTCTCATTTTGCGTTGTTTTCAAGTTAGGTAATAGTAGGATAGTCGATATTGCAGGCTTTCCCAGCGTATGTTACTCGTAGAACAACAGTTTGTTGATTGTGTAAGAATATGTGCTGCCATTTTATCAGCCAGTGCGTAATTGTTCCGGAGGTTCAGGAGTGTATGTATGCTTAAAATGCCGCCAAATGTAACTTGAGGCTTGTAACAAAATACGTGATACTTCTTAGTTAAGTTACAATCGCCAGTAAGTTCCAAACTACTGATTAGATAGTACTTATGTAATTGTATACAGATTAGTTAATTACCTTGTTATTTCTTATGTTGATTAATATAATTGGGTTTCATTGGTTTTAAGTTGTTTTTAGTATGCCAATGGATGACACTAGTATTGTGAGATGGTTGATAGTTTTTGATCAATTGTAGACAAATTTCGTAGCGTATCGAAATAAGCTTTACGTCTGACAGTAAAGCCACTTAATGCTATATTAATCTCGTGCATTTTTGTCGCACTCATACCGGGCGATAGTAGTATTGGAATCTTGACGGGCTTTCTGACCTATTAGCATCGATGTACACTTGCGAGAAAAAAAACGTGCGTTACGACGGAAATATATTTAGGCCTCTGACTGCTATGATTCAAATAATGTTACGTTGTCACGACGCCAAATGCCCGGCTACGCAATGTAAAGAGACCATAGATTTATGACGTCGACACGATATGGTGTATTTGGACTATTGTTATCTTACAATAAAATCTATTGTTAGTCTAGTGTGCTGGTACAATAATGTATTATTGTACAATAGAATCTATTGTCATCCGACAATAAAGTCAATCATTCTTCACGACTAGGAGTGGAGGGGGTCTGAAAAATAGTCATTTGTGGTGACGTCATAAATATGCAGTCCTTGAGTCATTTAGACAGCTTTTGACAAACTAAACCGGATCAATAATAGGTTGAGCCAAGGGTGTCATTTTAGCATAAAGCTGCTGGCAATAACTGGTTGCTATTTGTATGTACACATGACAGACATGTATGAGTAGCAACACTTGCATGGGCCAGAAAGATCGCAGTTGGGAAGAAGTCTTCTAAGCTTAGTTGGGAGCAGGGAGCACATTTGTAATTGCCGACTTTACTTTTTGGTTAATTACATCGAGAAATAAAGAGAAAACTTTATTTCAGATTGAATGTAGCGACAACTTATGGAAAAGAATTTTATTTTATTTTACTTCAATTAAGATTATTTTATTTTACATACTTTCGGTTAAAATCTAATACTAATTTTTTAGTTACTGTGCTAGACTTACCTTAAAGACTTTTGACCCGTTCACTACATATCAAAGAAATTTCTTGTACCTGTCTTGGTATGTACGTGCAGATTTGCCTTCGTGATGTTTGCTATAGGAGTAACTGTGAACCCCTGCATTTATCAGTTGCGTGGAAATATTTAGTTGTGAGTAGGTACCCCCTCAAGTAGATTACCCACATCTGACGTAAAGTATAAACTTGAAGATCACATTATGCTTATATTTTCAAAAACGTAATATTGGCTACACCACAAAAAGTTATTAGGGGAGCAGGGCATAAGCAGGGCGTCAGTAAGTGCATGCACAGTCAATTTCCAAGAACTGGCCCCAGGATGGCTTAGATTGTTGTTAAGCCGTTTTTTGTCTTACGATTTCTGAATATTTCACATCGTTCAATATACCTAACTACAGCCATCTCTTCAAAACAGTAAGTTACTCAAAACCCCTAAATTTGACCACGAACTCTCCAGAGCAATGCGAGAACCCTTCATTATGAAGGATCACTACGCTTGTTCATCAATTAAGAGAGTGCTCAATTGCAGACCGTTGTTCTAGGGCTCCTTCAGAAATAGTCATGTAATTGATCTAAAGTATAGTAGTTGCGGAGGGCAGGATACGAATAGTATCATTTGAGTCCCATCGCATACAGGCATCCTTTATATACGAGTAGCTTGTAGCAGCCAAATTTAGCCCACAAAGCCCTAAGTTGTCGTCCGCAAGACTTTTGACGGGATACGCACAGTCTGTCCTTTAAACAGTTTGCTTTGTATCAACTCCACCCCGCGTTTTTTATAAAGACCATACCTGTGTATTAAGATTGTTAGATTAATGCGAGTGTTTTTTTTCTCGAATGAAACTCAGTCATAAAGCTCATCTGACGAGGCCAGTTCACTAACCCGTAGAAATAATGATAGGATTTTGTTTGCCACACTTGTTATAATTTTAGAATACGTGGGAAACGACGTAAGGCGAAGATCTTAGAAATTCTAAGGGTAATCCGAACCCGCCTAATTTAAAGGAGTTCATGTAGAGGGTACCTCCCGCATTTGGTTCGTTCTTTCCACAGCCTTTAGTGTAAAACAGCCCTAGTTTAAATCCACGCCATGTCATTCAGTTTTAGTGGTCTTCGTCACATTTTGTAGTTACGCATGCAGTTACATGCTACAATGTTAAGGACTGCTGTTGTATCTGGACCTAAGTCACCTTTTCCACTGGTAAAAATTTTAACTAGTTGAATCCCTCTATAGCCAGATCTACATCTCTACTAACTTTTGGATTTCCCCATCCACCCGCTTTCCTACACCTCGTCCATCCTGTCCCTTAGAATAATCTCAAGGTTACACTTTCCATCTTAAGACATCCAACATGATGGAAACGAGAGAAGAGTGATTTGAGTTACCTTGTAAAATGTGTGTCACTATTGTGTTACTGTTTGATAGTAGTAATATGTTACCGGTTAGCTTTGAAATTAGTTAAAATTAGTTGTGTGACCGAGCAGTTTTGACGCATAAAAGAGATACCTTCGATCTGTGCGCATCAACTCATATTTTCTTATGGCGAACAAGCTGAGGATTATTGTATAAACACGACGCGGTTAATTTTTCAGCATTCTTAGTGTGGTAATAGTAGTTTAGTAATTATAAAATTAAAATCTGTCAAATAGGCGCGTGCTCTCCTTTTGAAACTAACCAGAAAATATATACGTGGACCCTGAAATGCTGTTTTGTGGTGCAATTTACTGCATGAGAACTTATTGCTTTTTTGTGGTATAAGGACAGTTCCTTGTCATGTGTATTTCCTTTTTTAAGGGTGCCATAAGCTCATGGTACTTTAGTCTTGCGTAGTAAAGTCACATCAAATACCCCTCCTTAGGTATCATTAGGTATGATTTATTGACATCGCGTTGCTGCACATCGAAAAACAAAACCTTATAGATATTTTCTGCATCGGAAGCAGTAAATCCATCATATTTAATAAAAGAATTTTTGATCGAATAGTGAAGAAAGCGGAGGGGCTTATTTTGTAATTTCTTTGCGCTTGCACCGAAAGTGACTTACTGCAAACGAGGCTAGTAGTGTGCGCCAATGTCATGATATATATAACACTGCCCTTTGACTCTTCTCTATGATCCAATGTCAAAACAAATAGGATTATATGTGAGGTGATTATATGCTCTTATAATTTTCATAAAATTGCAAGACATTGGCGAGAAAGTACACAAGAGATCAAGATATTATAAAATGCTTTTGTTCTGTGAAATATAGAAATAGGTAATGAGGATCCTCAATTACATGTTTAAAGATTTCCAAATTTGCAGATGCAAAACGCACCACAGTTTAAACAAAATCGTCAAGTTTTGTAAACGAGACTGGCCATTGTTGTGTTGGGGCACAATTCTGAACGAGGGTAAGTAAGTCTCTGCTGGAGGGCTCCAAGTGTCAGGATAGCGCTGTAAGGTGAAGGTCTTGCAATTTGGTATTCAGTTAACTACGTTTGACACCTCAAAAACATATTTATGGAGCGTCATCTTACGTGTCTGAAGGGGTTCTACCTGCCTTTGGTTCTTAACCTTTAGGTTTCAAACACTCAAGTCTACTAAGTTGTAGACACGTAGAGTAAGCTGTCCACATGATGTTTTTTGCCAAATATGTGAGTCGTTTTAAATTGTACCCTCAGATCAACGACTTCTTCTCCTTAGAATACTGAAGTTTTACTGTTTCAAGTACTTCTGAAACAAAATTCTTGTAATTTTTACCCCCAATAATATTCACTCAAAAAGTTGCAGCTTGACCCGAGAAGTAGCAGTTTAAAGTTTGAAAAGTTGGTTTGTGATATAAAATTTGTATAGTGCGTTAATTAACGGATTCATTTCGCGAAACGATTTCGTCATACACTGATCACAGCAATCGTATGGAGTGAGTGAGAAAAGCTGTTACGATGAATTTATAGGAAAACGAGAAGATCCTAGAAAATAACGGTCGCAAGAGCGACACGTTTTATGCCACTCGTGTTATTGAAAAAGAGGAAAATTGTCAACAAATTCTTTTTGTCGACAGAGTACCGGTTTTTTAGTTTTGATAAATGCGGTCTCTAAAACGGCAAGAGGAAAAAGAGATTCGGCTTTGGCTAGAACCCTAAACGAATCCTCTTGATAGTCGTCAGTGCACGATGGGTTTTCAGTCAAATGCTGTCCTATTGCCGAGTCCGTTTTGGGATCTGCTGACTTGACTTTGTTTACACGATTAGGTAAAATTTTGGGAAACTTTACTGCGTCTACTAATGAAGGCCGGCACATGTTGCGCGATTCTGTCATGTAACCTCTGCGACGTACTACCTATTTATTCCCTCGAACAGCAACACGTAAATTTATAACCTAATAAATTTTTATGCGCGACAGTGTTTTGGGGCAACAGGCAGCAGCTTTTGTGTGGAATAAACAAAACGCGGTCGTACCGTGGGAATACTGTTGAAAACTTCATAACTCAAGGAAACATTCGCAATCTACGGTAGTCTTGGTCAGACGAAAACTTGGCAATTTGATTGGAAATGACAATGTTGATGACTTTTTCTTGGTAGCCGTTTTATTGAAAAATGGTGTTAATATTCCTCATCGAGTTTCCTTTTTCAGCAAATGTTCAGAGCACGGTGAACTAAAGAAGCGATGAGATGGATTTTGCGAGTTTAGAGTTTCATTTTTGTACGCTGTCTGATGTACATTTCATTATCAAAATACCAGACTCATTAAAATAGAGGTCGGCAAAGATGAGAAAAAATTATCGTGAGGTTCCACAAGGATACTCCCAAGGCAAAATAAACCGTAGTCGCGCCAGGCGACTTTACTCGCTGCTACTAATAAAGGAAAGTACTCGCCACATGACAGTAGCTAAGGTAGACACACGAGGCGGCCTAACTCTTTGCTACTTGTAGCAGCGACTCGACTACCCTTCCATCAAGCAGTTCAGTAGTCGAATATCTCTTAAATAGAGGGAAGGCTTCTAAAGGAAAAGACGTTAGGTTGTAAAGCGATTAGTCAGCTCAGCATTTGTAGAAATGGAGCAAGGATTGTTAAACGAACTTGGAACTCGGGAAGAAAAACAGTTCGGTAAGTATTAAGTGAGAGTGGATATCTTCCAAGCGAAAGTTTGGGATCATCTACGAATTTGTTGAGAAACTGACTTCAGAAGACCCAGTAAGCTACATGGACGTGTTGTGTATAATCGCGGTGAAATTTTCTTGATTTGATTACACCGACAAGCACTTCCTTCCTTTGAGTGTCCTTTTTGTTACTTTCTTCCTCGAAGTCTCCTTTCCAGGAAATTTACAAGTGATCCAAATCAGTCGTTAATAAAGCTATCTCAGTTCGTCACGCCGCGAAAGCGAAAGCGTGGGTCTCGGGTTCGATCCCAGGTGGTGACATTTTTTATTTCTCTAGTGTTCTTTACAAAACTCTTTTAGCTGAATCGGATATGGTCACGCGTGACTGCATTTTCACATGAGGCGATTAAAGACCTAATAATGGCCGCCACTATGTTACGTTTTCATAAAATCGTTCGCTACTCGGAGCCACTTCGGTCGAAAATTGGTCTTGCTAGTTGTGATTTAATGGTCACTCTTGGCTCCTGAACTGATATAATTGGTTGCCACTTTACAGCAAGTGAGAAGCACAGAAGTAGCTCAACATACGACCAAACAATTCAATGAAAATCTTAAGCAGCTTTCAGTGTTAAATTAGTGATTAAGTCAATTAAGAGTAAACTGCAACCAAATGTAGAGATGAAAACTGAAAAAATTAAATCTTATGGAAGTTATAACTGTTACTAATCAAGGATAATCAAGCATTGCATAAGATTGGTTGAGGCTAAATGAGAAACTTTAATACGACGAGCACAACCACTTCGAAACAAACTTGATTGCAGAAACGCAAGATTACGTTGCTTCAGCTGCCACAAGGCAGCTTGTTATTGTGTTCTTGCATGATAAAGTTCTTTGAAACCTTATTTTATATTTAGCAATCTTGAGTAGACAATGGGCGCCTCTTGAACGTAGTCGTATTGACCGGAATTGGTATGCGTATCAAGGCAAGTACGTAGTCCAGTAAGTTTATTATCATCGGCCCATGAAATGAAATTGTTTTCAAGACAGTAGATGAAGGGGAAACGAAGGAGGCTGCAATTGTTAATTAGCGTGAATTTCCATTTAGACCATCCAGTAGACTACAGTGATGGACAAGAGTTACGACCAAGGTCTTCCATTCTCAGCCTACAGTACATCAAGATGTCAGTATTGCAACAAATTCGAATTTATCGTTACCCGTAATTGTTTAAAACTTTGGTCTGATTCGCCGGCTAGAACAGTATCGAAAAGGGTTCTACAACCGTTGTAGTTTATAGCGGTCATGGAGGTGGTCTCGAAACCGTTTTTAAAGAAATCTTAGGAATGGAATGGTCAAAATCTGTAAAATTTGGATGACGGTCAAAGCACAACAATAGTTACTTACCAAAGTCATATTGGCGATTTTTTCTTATGATTTAGGAATGACTTACGTCGAGCACAGCTAGGACAAGAAAACAAATCCCTGACTTCAGTGACTTCCACAAATTTTATGTTTGATCGACGAACAGTAGTTGTCCTGAAGTTCCAATGAATATCCCTTTGAGTTAATTCGTTGTTTTATAAATAGAAACTAAACGATGATGTAGTTATTGTAAACCATTTCCCAGTTATGTGACCACAATAAGGAAGAGCAGTTTCCTATCGCAGCTATCATCCGCCATCATGAACTGATTTTGATGAACGGCATCCTGTGAGACTGATCTCGAAACGGTTGTAGTTAAATCGGTTTCAAAACCGTAACTACAACCGTTTTGACAACCGATGTTGATGTAACATGCGTTGTACACCATGTTCAGATAGTAAAAGTCGTTTTACGGACGGAAGTTTTCCCCGAAAATTAGACCATTTGACCATTTTGGCAGTTCATGAAACCCAACGACCAATATTTCAAATTCATTGCATTACGTATATGAAAGCATTTGAGCAGAGATATTTCTACAGCCAAAGTAATTGTCATTACAAACCATCGATATCCTAAGTTATCCATTGTTCTCGGGCAATTGCATGTATTATCTCTCTCGCTGGAGGGGTAAGTGAGAATTGAATATGGTTCTTTAATTGTTTGTTTACAGGGAGCCCTCCCTGCACATTCTCTGGAGTCCACCCCTCAGCAATGAGTAAAAGAAAGAAAAGAAGTCCTAAAAACGCATAAAGAGGTCAGGATTCTTCAATATGCAATATCAAGGAATTCCACAGTGAGAGCTTTACGCTGTCAAGACCATTCAATATTTCGGATTGTCTAACAATCATCGCAATAAAGAGAAACGATTTCCATTTTCAGCACTGCTTCGTAAAATTCACTCATACTGAATACATCGTTGGTTTATGATTTGTACTATTTACATTAAAAGTATAAATATATGACAGGATGGACATTCATAAAATTCCTTTACTTCGTTTTCTTCACTTTGTTCTCTTCTTTAAGTGGTACATTCTTCTGCAACGCAGTGTCTTTTGTTATTTTGACCTTATAAACACCATCTTCATTTAGTTCTCCCTGCACGACATGCTGCCTTAGAATAGTGGCTGCGTCTTTTGCCATCTTTACCAACTTTTTCACTTGCTGAGTGTCACTGACATTATAATTTTCTCTAAATTCGTATTGAATTTTACGTTTTCCTGCTTCCAGTGCAAAGTCATCACCTTTAAACACCTGTTGCCTTGCTCTTTGAAGAACTCGATACGCAGCAAGAACCTAGCAAAGAAAATATATTTGTAGAGGATACACTGCTTGTTATAGGGGTATTGAAAACAAAACTGGCCAACTTCTACATTCAAATTTCTGGTCAAATTCCACCATGCTATTGTCCTAAACAACGTGTGGTAAAAAGAGGGGCAATGATGAAACTGCACAGGGTATAAGGTGCCATGACCTGGAGCTATATTCAGATATTAAAGTCATACACGAGTATTCTCCCACCCATGACAATTTTATGAGGAGGTACTGTACTTTGGCAGGAAAGTAGAAAATATCTCTTTTAAAATATGAAAACCTCACATTAAAAAGATGCAGGTGGCCTTTTACGAGGCTCGAATAAGTGTGAAGATGCACATTACAAATGTTAACAATAACACTGTCATTGAGCAAAGGATGAGTGGAACATTTATTAAGTTTTTTGGACTTTTCCACCCCCCCCCCATTTATTCCAACCCCTGTCTATTAGGCACCCAAGAGTAGGCAACTTGGACGTAATATGAAAAACAAAGATCTAAAAGCATGTGTGGTTTACCTAACCTGCAACGTTTGTTCACACATAATGGGTTAGAATGAATTTCAACTATAAGAAAATTCTGTCTTCATTATATTTTATTGATAGCAATTTTGAGTAAGGTCAGAAACATTTATGAAACACCAAAAACACTCTTGAAGAAATTGAGCCACAGCCAAGAGCTTATTGGGCAAAATTCTAAATGAATATTTTTCAAGGAATGGTATAATTCACTTCACATTATACTGTATAATCAATCCCTTATTATATATCTTTCAGATCGTAGAGACCCATGTGAAGCAACACTCATTAATTTAAATTACCACCTAAATTCCAGCTCTACACTGAGATAGTAGCATACATGTTATTTCCATAATGATTTAAAGAGGTTAACTACTTGAGAAAATATCAAGGAAAGCCTACAAGAGCAAAAAACAACAGTAAAGTTTGCTTGAAAGATAATATGCTAATAGTTATACTGGAAAACACATACATCACTACTATAGATGTACCGGGACATGAGACAAATCAGTGTATCAGTGGCATTGATCCCACAAATATAAACGACAATGCAAAGAGACATGCTAAATCAGGTGGGAGGGGGAAA
>JAAAKM020000261.1:17342-27986 GCA_010016025.2 Alatinidae sp. Z8VKAUB7J3 | reverse complement strand
GAGATACTTGAAATATGTTAAAATCCAAAACTTCAGTGTAAAATACGTTGTGGTTCTGGAGTTACGAGGGTCTAAACTTTTGACTTTTGGGACCATTGGCATTGGAGAAGCACTTCATTTAATTACCTTGTAAAAATGCAGTGATACATGGATTGACTTGAAACTTTATAGGTAGATCAGATTTTGTGTGGTTATTTCAAATATGTACATAGAAATCTTACCTGCAAATGTAATCCTGGATCCCTAATTACCCTTCACTCTTAGCCACACCAGATGTTTATCCGTTCATGCATCATAGATATAATTTTCATGCCATTTATTTTTCCAGTTGCACAACATTTATGATTATGATTTTTGGGAGAGATAATGTTAACATATAATCACATTATATCAAAAAATTGAGGTGGTACTTTTCCTCATTTTGGATTTATTTAACATAAAAAGTAGAGAAAAAATTATAGAAAATAGGTGCGTTATTGGAAGGTTATTAACCCAATTATGGCACTTCCTCCCAACTAAAATGTATTTTAATATCTTAGATTAACTTATAGCACATTTTCAATCTAAAGGCGAATAAGAAAAAAACAGCTTGTGAGAAAAACACTATTTGATTAACATAATTAACAATGGATTTTCGGTACTGGGTCTGCTATCAGTAGGTGTATCTGTACTAACCTTATTCATTGCAAGATCCTGTAAATTTACATTGTTGAGTGGTATCATTTCAGGTCAACAGTAGTCAAACTGTTTGCCTTAGTTGATTGTACGTTAATCTTAGCTTGGTCTTCTTCGTAAAAATAATTAAGGTGGACTGTGGCACACAGAAGATGACTTTCTGGGGCATAACATCTAAGTTCTCTGTTGGGCCAGTAACAGGATCTAGTTGGGAAGGCTGTATGCATAAACTTTATTTTAATGTCAGTTTGTATGGTCCCCCACCTACACCATCCTCAATTACAGAGTGGCCATCAGCCACATACTCAATGACTTCCAAATTGCTATAGCAAATCCTTCCAACATTCATGCGTTTTTCATGACCTTCACACATTTTGGTGACGATCGCACATCACGCATTAGAACAAGTTCAGAAAAAGCTAGGAAAAACCTTCTCTCACTTCAAACTAGAAAAATTGACAGACAGCATAAAAACAGCACATTCACAAAATTGCTTTGTGATCTTTGTTTTCACTGGAAAATCTACAGTGGAAAGTGGTTTGAGTTCTTCTTTCAATTGGTTTTAAGGCCCATTAAATGGTTGACAGCGTAACAGTAAGAGCCCCTTGATACAGAAGATGATTGGAAAAGCCATTTGTAACTGTTTCTTTCCATTAAAAATTCTAGTTCCACAAAGCTTTATATGAAGACCCAACTACCTGTTTGAATTGTTGTTTGTGTCTTATCTGACACTTGAGTCCTGCCAAAGGCTTGGTACAGATGCTACAAGAGTGAATATGCTGTGACAATGTTTCTGACCTATTTTCCGTGGCTTCCATTCTGTCAACAGGTTTTGAGTCACTATGCTGGGCTTGTTCACAAACTCATAAGCTATCAATTGTATAGAGACGCATTATAATCCATTGTAATGAGAGAGTGCCAATTTAGGCGTGGCTCTGCTCGTAAGCCTCAACTTACACCCTCCAGAACTAGCTACAGAAATTGCAAATTGCAAAGTGATAGTTTAGACGGGGACCATGTATATTATATACAACCTGAAGCACGTGATTAACGTAGGAAATTCCCTTAAATCATATTGTCAAAGACATTGAGGAGACCTCTGCATGATATTTGAAATTATGTGACAAACGTTTCCAAAACTGTGCCAAACATTACGTAGAGAACTGGTTTCAAATTCATTAACATCTGCCTTGTAATGCCCCCAATTCCAATATCCGAAATTAATATACACAATTTTTACGCTTTTACTGTAAGGGAAACAGTCGTCGACACTTCTTTTCCATTTTGTTTCTTCGCCGAGATGAGCTTGTTTGCCATTCATTTGGAAAGCGGGAATGTGATTGCAAACGACATGTACTCATTAGCTCCTTCCAGCTCCATTTCTCTCTCTATTATAGTCATTATACGCTTCTCCCATAGTTTTCCAAGAGTCTTTTGTTTAATACCCCCGTCCAGCCTACTTAACTTGCATTTTTGTGATCTCATAACTTGCTAGCTGTTCTGTTCCTTTCGAAGTATTATCTTTGTGATTTCTGTTTTATGATGGCACTTGCTTATAACATGATCACCCTTATATTGGCCATTTTTATTGTGGTTTATTTCCTTTCGAGAAAACATGAACAATTGACTTATGCATCACCTTAATTATTGGACCTGATGGTCCAGGGATTGAGATTTTGGTTTTCAGATCATGGGTTCTTAAGTTCAAATACCCCCAGCCGTCTTGAAAAGTGCAGGCTTTTGTGGTAATGCTCCATTCATTTAAAAAATATATTATTTTGATGTGAAAAAAACTAGATTGACAATGAAAAGTTGTTATGAGCAGTTGTTTTTTCCAGTAGCGTTGTGAGTTTTTGTCTTATGAGCATTTGTCGTGTGAGCATTTGTAGAGTAAACATTTGTCGTGTGAGCTTTTGTAGAGTGAACATTTGCCGTGTGAGCAATTGTAGAGGGAGCATTTGTTGTGTGGCCATTTGTCGTGTGACCATTTGTTGTGTGACCATTGTCGTGTGACCGTTTGTAGAGGGAGCATTTGTTGTGTGACCATTTTGTCGTGTGACCATTTATCGTGTAAGCATCTGTCGTGTGAGCATCTCGAGTATTTTTGTTATGTAAGTAGTTGCCTATGTGCTGGCCTCGATTACGCAGGATATGATAAAAGACTAACCGAGGAACAAATCATGGTCGTACAAATAGGCCCTATCATTTTTAGTGCCATGTGGGCCATGTTTAATACAAATTGCGATGCTTTTGTTTGTTAATGATTATTTATTAAAGGAATTTAACCCATGTGTGCCGTATTTGTCTTTTCCAGTTTCTTGTCTGCTAATTGTTTCGTGATCCCCTGGCAATTATTTCTTTATTTTTCCCCAGGTGATATTTTTTTGGTGCGAGGTGGCATGAGGGCAGTGGAATTCAAGGTTGTGGAAACTGATCCGAGTCCATACTGCATTGTGGCTCCAGATACGGTAATCCATTGTGAAGGGGAGCCAATCAAACGGGAGGTACGTGAAATAATGTTAAGGTCTTTGTTTTCCTTCTTGGTTCATTGCATTTGCTTTTATGACTACGCAACAATGCTACAATTTTTTTGTTTGCGTACTGATACTGGCACTATAATTTCAAGGTTTATTGTTCGGTTAAGAGTTACTTTTAAGAACATCTGACGTAGTTGTGTTTATAATACGACATCGAAATCTAAGGAAATATGCTTGAAACCGATAGTTTGATAGGCTTATTTAACGCAAAAGCATGGAAAATCGATGTCACCTAGTTATTGACCAACATTAAGGAAACCGATAACGAAGTGAGTGGATGAACATTTGCCCTGGTGTTTCGATGTTGATTTGGTTCATTTTAACATACTTGGCATAGTACAAAGTTTGAAAGTTTCATAATATAATCGATGAGTGAGACAGAAGAAGCTGTTGAATTTTGTTTCTCTTCATTGTCGTGAAAGTGGACTAGTGTCGGCTGCTATAGTGTGGAAATAATGGAGGTGGCAATGGTCGATATTTAGAGTTTGGAGACTTACAAAACTGTGTAAAGCATATGATAGGAGCCGTGAGGCTATGTGTTACTGGATTTCACTTCACCTGAGAGGCTTTCACTTGGAAGTGTTGAGATTAGATGGATTGAATATTCTAATTAGCTTCGATATTGCATTATATGAGCTCGATAAAAGCGTCCGTTGGAAGGGACTGCACAAGAACTACATGGTATACATGTTTGGTTTTCTTCCAGCAAGTTAACTTTCTAGTCCTCGTGTTATCGTTGTTAATTGAGTCAACATGTTTCTGCTGGCTTGTAGCGACCAAGCAGTTTGACACGTGAACTGTCATGGCATTTTACTCTGCGTGAATACACAGAAAACGAATACCTCCGCTCAGTTTTTAATAACAGGATTTATTCGAGGGCATCAGTGAAATGTCCACTTAGCTGTCTGACTTTCATGCAAGAATTACGATCGATTATATCGAGGAATCTCATGCCAGTTTTCCAATCTATAACTTTGAATGAAACCCTGAATATGACAGTTGGGAATGGACAATGCTTGTACGTAGAAACGAACGAATGTAGGTAAAAATCCGTACGGAAAAAATCCCCAATGGAAAAAACACCAAGGAAAATATCCCGAAAGAAAAAATCCCTAATGGAAGATATCCCCCATGGAAAAAATCGCTAAAGAAAATTTCCTCTTGGAAAAAATCCCTCACGAAAATATCCCTCAATAAAAAATCCCCTTAGTAAAAATTGCACTATTTGCTAGGTACTAATCCACGTTAGGTAAGAATCCACCTAACAAAAGGGAGTCTCTGCTTTTCAATTCTTGCCATAATATTTGAATTACTTTTTTGCAAGAAAGCTTCAATAATCGTGTGCCCCGGCTGCAAAATTTATATTATTAGTTCACAATGGTGTCTGACTAATTTTTGCCCACATTTTTCCAATGGCCGACTGATAGAAAAATTAAACAAAGTTTTTGTAATGATGTCAACACTTTGTCAGATACTCTTGTTGTATGTGTATCTAGTATTCAGACAGCAATCTGAGCTCACTTGTGACGCAAATCTATTTTGAAGTTCTGAATGCTTGCCAGTTGGTTTGCTAATAACCAACCATAACCCTTCGCCATAAACAACTTTATCATTAGCTTAATTTGAGTTTCATCACAATTTGAAAAAAAATGGTTGTGAAGCCATACTTTCCTTATTAACTTTATGTAAAGTATACAATTATAATCCTGATAATGACAATAAAGTATCGGTGTTGAAATACGTCTGTAACTGTGGTTGGAATAATTTATTTTGCATTGCCCAGGATTGCCAAATTTTAGTTTTTTGAAGTTATACGGCAAAATACTGCCCCCCTTCTTTGGGTTAAGTTTGGTAACTAAATTTCAAACTTGAAATCCAAGTAAACTTGAAAATTTTTAGTCAATATGGATCTACTGCTTGACTACATGTGTTACATATGTAACAACCGCGACTATTAACAGCTAAAAGTATACATTAAATGCGAACAGAAATGAAAGAAGAAGTAGAACCTGCGGTATATACGGAATCGTGTGAATTTTTGAATTGATGTTCTTGCGTTAGCATCTTTAAGGTTTGCGAATAACAAGAACTTTCTTAAAATACAAGGTAGTGATCCATGTTATAATAGATAATATACAAGTTCCTGTTGCGGGGTATTGATGATTTGTAAGGGTCTTGTTAAACCTACGCTAAACAGGTCATGTCAGTGGTAGGATTACTAACACCATGGAACTTTCTGGTGCGCCCACGTATTCATAGTGGGATACGAAGAGGGAACGAAGTGGCAACAGTGACACTGCTGATACAGCATATCATACAAGTGGTTTTCGTACTGTGTCAATTGGTTATCGGCCAATCTCATAGCAATGCCGTCGAAAATGCATGCCCCATCTTAATTATCGTACCCGACTGAGTGAAGTACGTCTTACCCTATTTGAAAGTAGCCTCCCTTAGGACAGGTTTCACTACTTATCAGGGACAGAGCCCACCCTAGAGAAGCATCTCACGCTAAAGATCTTGTCAGTTATTCTTAATTGAGCGCCCTTGAAAACAGTCATTATTTTGCACCAACCAGCATAATATGTAGTATTTGTACAAACGAAGGCTTCTCGTGCCTTTACGAGATGTTCATGTTTAAGGAGATTTTTACCTAGCAATGACAAAGTGGATTTTTTCTTTAGGGATATTTTCTTAGGCGGATGTTTTCCTTAGGGATTATTTCCATGGTGGATTTTTTCTTTAGGGATTTCTTCCTGGGGATTTTTTCTTTAGAGATATTTTCCGAGGTGAATTTTTTCCTTTAGGGATTTTTTTCCCTAGGAATTTTTTCCGTAGGGATTTTTCTTTGGGGAGTTTTACTGAATACCAAAACGAACTTGCCTCTCAAGTTTGCCTCTCAAGGAAGTACTTTATTTTATCGTAACAAGTTTTGACTAAAACTGTAGAGATATCCCTATCCCCCTATTGCAGTTGTCCCTCTACTATTTGAATTGTTACCCCCCCCACCCCCTCCCCAGATCTCATCTTAGGTACTGTAGAGCAGAATAACCTGGGATCCTTTAAAACTTTTATAGATAAATAATTACTGTGGCAGAGAGTTCCCCACGTATTTGTAGGTGCGAGAAAAGGGCCAAAGGTAGGCGAAAGTTTGTAAATTTTCTTTTACGTAGTTCGCCCGTTATCTTGGTGTAAATAAAGTTTCAAGGTTTCGTGATGCTATGTTCGTTTACAAAACAACATTTTTCTGTGAATATTCACCATTGAATGTTTAAGTATTCTCAAAATCTTTAAAAGCCCCGCCGAAATTTTCCTCTAAGAAGCTTAGTAGTATGATTTAGAATTTGTATAACATCCAGGGATAAACCACGTCCCACAAAATGCGTACACGATTTCCGTTAAGACTATAGGATTCCACTAGGGTTCCTGATAAAATAGTACAACCAGCAATAGTGTACGGGATCTCTAGGAAGTGGTTTACTCCTGGATTAAAATAATCTTTGTATTTCTACTGTACCTGTTACAGGACCGAACTTAACTTAAAGGAGCCCTTGCTTTCCTAAGTGTTACGAGTTCTATTAATTCGTTTTTATGAACATTTTCAAGGGCCCTTATTTCTCTCCATTTTACAATTTTACGAAATGTTTAAAAGCGACCCCCCCTCCCTAAAAAAAGAGAGACAAAAAAAATATTGAAATGTTGATCCTGTGGACTTATCAAGAAAGTGCAAAACACAAAAGATTGAATAAACAAGATTATCATTTGATACCCTTGCTGTAATCCGAGAAAGGGAGCGGTAATGTATTAATACTCTATTTAATTAAGGGGCGTCGCTCTTGGATGCTCCAGGCTCCGTATTTTTTAGTTATTCTCTTAAGGTATTTACACTTTATTGCAGGTAGTTTTAATATTGAAAACGCTTCTCATCAGAGGTATTTGAATGAGAAGCGGCAATATTTAAACTTAGAGTTGAAGGGTGTTTAATGGCTTGATTGGTAATGGATATTGCATTTTATGAGCGCCCCAGGTTCCTCTTTTCATTAGGTATCTAGCTTGATGGATTTACTGTTACTTCAGAGTAGTCCCTATGTCGCGTCCACAACTCGTGAGGTATCATTTTGTAAGCTGGGGGGGGAGGGGGGTGGTCATAAGCGCATGTCTAAGGAAAATACTGCAATAAAACATCGCAACAAAATGTAGGGGATTTAGTCGCAATGATTTTCTGGACCCAGTTAGTGTGAAGTAACAATCAAATCATTAATGTGATTAAATTCATCACGAGAGGCTGGTAACAGCTGCAGCAAACGCAGTTGCAGAGGTAGTTATGTTGTGAGCTTGCGCAGTATCAACCTGTTCATAATTGGTTTAACATTTCACAATGGAATGTGCAAAACCCTACGATAGTCTGCAGAAGGATACATGTCAATAGAGTACTAAAGTGTGACGTCACGATTTAATGAATATCAGAAATTTGATAGTTTTTTGACTCGTTGCCTTTCTCTTGTCGAGATAGACAGCCTGTTCAAATTTGAGAACGATACCATGAGGAATCGATGAGATATTCCCTTTCAAACTTTAAATCATGCTTATACGTGCATTTGGTGGTACGGTTAACACTCTGATATAGTTATAATTTGCGATTCCTCGAAAAAGGAAGTTGTGACGTCATCACTTTAATACTCTATTGTAGCCGCTTGTCGTATCCTATAGGTTGCCGTGAACAACCAGAAAAATACCCCTCTATTACACCCAGTTACTATGATTAACAATTACGTAAATGAGCACCCTGAATGTAAAATACTAATACGGTCAGGACCGCGTACTCTGATGTCGCATAATCTGATAGTCTGCGTAAACTGAAATTGATAAATGGTCCTTGCCTAAAATCCTGTTCTCTCAGTTAGTTTCAGATCGCATAAACTGTTATCGCGTAATTTGATAATTCTTGGTGGTCCCAGATGAAGAAGTTCGCATAAAATGATATCATACTTGTCAGAATATCAGGATAGGATCCTTTTGCTAAATTTCCAATGTGTATTGGCACAGTTTCCATAGCACCACATTTTCCACACCGTAATAGGCTTAGAGGAGTCGTTCACAATTGCCAGAGTCATTCACAACACAAGCACACAACAATGGAGGAAATCCGTGAAATTATCGAAACAGGACAAGTATATGCTTCAAAAAAGTGCTTAAAGACGTAAGACGATTGAAGATGTAAGGAATTCATTACTCGAGTGGTTTAAGGAGCAAGCTGATCAGAATGTAGTAGGTATCACAGAAGAAATTCTTCTTGAAAAGGCTCCATCCATAACTTCTGAAATGGGGTATGATGACAACTGCCAGATCAATGTGAGTACCATCAAGAGATGGAAGAACGACAATATGATCTGTTCCAAACGAGTCATGGGTGAGACAAATGACATTCTACCTGAAATGATTTATGATCGGACCACGGTAACTGTGCCAGTTCCTTTGTCAAAGTACGATGAAGAAGATAAATACAACTGTGATGAATGTAGATTATTCTGGAAGTTGTTGCCCGATCAAATACACACCTTCAAATACAAGAAGTTTATCGGAGGTAAGAAATCCAAAGAACGCATTACTCGGTGACTCTGAGCAAACATGAGCGGTTCTGATAAGGAATCTCCACTGATCATCGGTAAATTTGCTAAACCTTGTGCCTTCAAGGATTTGAAGCGATTTTCGGGCAAAATTCTTTACCGCGCAAACTTGAAAGCCTGAATGATTGATCTGATCTTGGAAGAAAACCTCAAGATCCTTTGCAGATGCTTTTGTTCAATGGTTCGATAGATCACCTTGATATTTGATAACTGTGCCAAACGACAAAGACTTGACAAACATCGAACTGTTTCGACTTCCACCAAACACGACTGCAAGGATGCCCGAATCATAAAGATTTTCAAGCTTTTCGCCAAGAAGCTGATCACTTCTTTAGATTCTGATTTTCCTATGACCCACAGTTGGCTTGGCTCCATGAACTTTATCAATCGGACTTGGGTCACTATCTCGCTGACGACAATTACAGCTTGTTTTAGGAATGGTTTTGGCAATAACTAATACTGATTCGCGGGATGAAGATGCTGAAGATGAGGAATGGGAAGTGTTGGAAGAGATGGACTCCAATGGACTGATTCCGAAAGAGTTGACTTCGGAGGACTACATCACTTGTGATGTCAGTCTGGTGATAAGAACGTCGCGTGAACCTTTAGAGCCACGGATTGTTCCTGAGTTCACTGATGATCCTGATGAAGCGCAAGATGCTGAAGATTATGACGTACCTCCTCCTGTTCCAACCCCCTCTGATTGTCAACACATGATTGAAGGGCTCCAATATTACATGACGAGCAATTCCGAATTCTCTGAAGATTCTTTCAAGCATCTAAACTCGCCTCTCAACAAACTCAAAAACTAGTCCCTGACTATTTCAATTAATTACTTGTAGGCCGATATATGTACAGTTACTTCAACAAGTTAAGAAGCTCACAAATAACTAGGGCTAAATAATGGGCCATGTAGACCTACATGTACGTGTATGTTCTACACTATACAGACCATACAGACATAAAGGTGTAATTGTAAATATATTACGTACAAGTGCTAACATGAATAAAAACATTATATTGACACGATATGACGCAACATAACTCTATTTTGTGATTACAATCTAGGTCTGTGTAATATGATACTCTGTGTATTCTGATATTGGGTGGTATGCACAAAAGTAATTTGATAGTTTGGCGTTGGATTTTGAAGTACACACTAGCTAGTATGCTCGTTTCGAGGAAATCGGTATGCACGAACGCTTTACTAGGAAGTAACTTCTTCAAATAGAAAGTGGGTACCAGGGTCGAAATAACCGTCCGGCTCCGGCTAAAGCCGGATCAAATTGTCGTTTAGCCGGTTCGACAAGATATTAAATTTCGGAAAAAAGCCGGCTCAAAATTACATTGGGTATAAAAATTAATCACTTTTTTTGTTTTTATGGATAGAAATTGTCATGAGCTGGGCATTTCTGTTCATCATAGATGAAAGTTAATCACATTTCTCTCCATAATGCATTGGTTAAGAGGCAACGAAATCGCTGAAATGGTCCAGGAAATAGGCATTTTGGGCTAAATAATCCACCAAAATCGAAAATTTTGGTGGATGGCTTACAGCGCCCACCAGACCACAAATGAATGTACTCGCTCCGGGCGCCCCGCGCCCTCCCCCCTTATTGCTAGCTTCGCTCCCATCAAAACAGCCGGTTCGCTTAATTTCCCTTATTTCGATCCCTGGGGTACTTGGCTCTGATCAAGTAAGCTGCGAGGGTATCTTGGAACGGTAGTAAACAGTCAAATTCTCACCTCTGCTAAGCGTTTCCTTACTGACAAAAGTATATTGTTGATCTTGTTCACATCTATATGCA
>JAAAKM020000261.1:0-17242 GCA_010016025.2 Alatinidae sp. Z8VKAUB7J3 | reverse complement strand
CAGTCAAATTCTCACCTCTGCTAAGCGTTTCCTTACTGACAAAAGTATATTGTTGATCTTGTTCACATCTATATGCAAAGACGGGCACGTCGTCGAAAAGGTTATTTACAGATCGTACAAACCATATGGAAGTTTATGAAGTAGAAATTAAGCGACTGTTTTTACTTCAGAAACATAAGTTCATGCGGATTACCAAATATATAAGGGTCGATCTTTAACACGCTACTCGCAGGAATTCAGCACTAACGCCTTTACAACACTCTTGCATAGGATTGTGATATTTTGCAACAGGTTGCATGCAAATATCTTCAGGGACCTAGCTTAATGTTGCTTAGTGTCTTAAGTGAAATTCCTCAATTTAATTACTATCCCCACAATAAGGCAAACAGAATTCGCAAGATACAAAACTATGATTTTGTTAAGTTTTTTGGTATGTAAGCTGATGATGCCATGCTAGAGCTTGTTCGTGTCTTTGCTACTGTCTTACAACTTGCAATTTGGTTTACCCTGCGACCTAGGATGAAGAGGAAGCGTTAAATGAAGTTGGCTACGATGATGTTGGTGGATGCAGGAAGCAGCTCGCTCAAATAAAAGAGGTAATTACAAATTGAAAAAATTGCCATATTTGGTTGATTCAATATCCTTAGAATTAAGCATTAACATAAAACGGCCATTCAGTTCTATGTTTGGCACCCTTATAGACCAAATTGACGTTCTGGTACTTACGTCTTGAAGTTATATGGTTTACAATGAAAATATTTTGAATACTTTCACAAAGCATCCGCAGGACGAAGGTCGCTTTTCTGGCCCCTCTGTCCTTCATGAAACCGTACTGGTGGCCTGGAATATATGGCAGCAGTTTTCCTTTGATGGGTTGGAGTACAATCTTCAGCGAGAGTTTCAGAATCAGGCTCATCAAGCTTATTATGCGGTGACTGGGACAGTCCAGGTGTCCTGGGATCAGCGGCAGTGCGACAAAAGCTGACTGGAGCATGGCTGTCGGGAAGATGCCATCTTTATAGTCTCGACTGACCAGGTCGTGAACTAGATCCACTCCGGTTTCTCCTAGTTAGCTGGCTACAATCTTGGACAAAACTTATTGAGAATTTTGTGTCTGTCCAGCAGTACCCCTCCGATCATTTTCAAAACAGTCGTTTCAGAGAGCTATGTTCCAGAGCCCCATAATAACCCAAGGAAAGGGGCAGTTGCAACAAAATTACAGCAGTGAAAGCGTCTTTTCCGTTGCCACTATTGTGATTTATTTTCACTCTTCGACTTCGATTTGACTCAAAAATTCTCAACAGTTTTGTCCAACATTGTCTCTATGGGAAGAGAGAAAATGACTAGGGATGCGGAGTGTAAGTACAAGTCCAAAAAGTTTGAACCCCATTTTGGGGGGATGTTAGTCAAAATGTCATTATTTCTGTTCAGTTTATGAAGCGGAATTTATCAAGGAAATAAAAATTACAGTTTGTAGAATTTTCAGAAACGTTGAACTATTCATTATTATATAGTTGATATCATTTATGATATGTTCCCATATAGTGCCAAAAAGGCCTTTTGGCCAGGAATGGATGCAGTATCTGTTCTCATTGATAGCAGATGCTTTCCATAATCCGCGAGAGGCGGTCCTACTGGGCAGTTGAGCCTGCTTCATGGCTTGTTTCTCTGCCCGGTAGCACAAATTGAGGTGCGTCGCCCTTGTACGCCCCAGCTGCCTTTTATTTGTTAGTTAACCTGTTTAGTGGTTTTTCTGTTTATTTAGGTTAGTTTCAATGCCGGGCCCATTGCTCATCAGGGGTCTTTGATTGAGAGATTGCCAAATAGTATAAAAGTCACAAAATATTTTTAACAGTTACATTGAAATTTACGTTATCACGTCATGTAAAAATATTTTTTTAAAAATTCTTATTTTCATGCAGACCAAAGACCAACAACTAATGTTTGTACTAAGTTTGATGCTCGTAGGTCACATCCTAACCTCTGCTCGCCATTCTACATATTTTTGGATTAGTATTTCCACCTGGTGTCTACATTCATGGTAGCTTTCAGTAACATGACAAGTGCCAAATACCGCACCCTGCAAGTTACCGAGGATCAGCCGTACGAATTATTCAAGGTAGTAAGTGTGCATTGCTGCTGGCTGGAAGTGTCAGGATGCAGGGCTCCTATCACTTACTACTTCCTGTTGTGATTATCACCCCAAGACGAGGTCGTCAAAGTTTTGGAACCTATACAATAACATGCCATTCGTTCTGGACAGGACTACAGCCGAACATAAAGAAGAGGTTACTTATATAGGTGCAGGTGCAAGGAGGTTTTGCAGTATCATATTTGTAAATTTGTTATTTGAGATATTTACTCGTCTGTTGTCTTATTAGATCACACAAACCTTTATGTACAACCTTATGGTTAAGAATACCAGTACAGTTTTATAATCACATCAAATCTTTTCTTTCCTTGACGCTAGATGGTTGAGTTGCCGCTAAGACACCCACAACTTTTCAAAGCACTGGGAATAAAGGTCAGCTTTTTTAAGTGAATTGTGTAATATATGCACTAAAGTGTAGTCTCCTAGAAAAGTGTTTATGACCCTTTGATGGCATGCTACGTTCTTCAAGACTAAAAATATCTCATCACTTCATGAACGAAAAATGCTACGGAATGGCGTGTCATAGTCCAAAACGGTACAGATAATGACAATCTCAGCCTCTTGCTGTGTTTCTATCCCCTCATTATATGACTGTACAAGTGAACCTGTAACAACATCTTGAGAAGGAACAAGGAAAATCATACAAAATGCTCTTCAAGTACAATTTACGTATTGTCACAAGCTGTTAACCAAAAGATCATTCACTACACAATATTGTTCTATGAAAACTGTGAAAGTTATGGCTTTAAAAGACGTTTATGTATGCACAAAATATTGTGTGGTCTGTACATTTGAATAGTCTTTTCAAGTAAGAAATTTCTTATCAAGTAGTTCCTGTCGTTGATAGTTATTAAAAGTTAATCTTCTGATTTCAAACCCTTCTGGGTGTAGGAATCTCCCATATCTTTTACGGAGATCCTTCATCAAAAAGGCGTACGTTGTCAGTCTTTAACTCATTAAATTATGGGTTTTCAGCATATACGTTTAGTAAGATCAAGACACAGTTTGTTTGCTTTCTCAAGACCGTGACAGTCTAATATTTATAAAAAGTCCTGTATAGGTAGTTATAAATATTACTTACCAATTCTCAATGCCAATTTTTGTGTTAAATTTCAATCAGATTGAGAAATTCTCCCCTTCAAAGATCGTGTCCTTATACCAATATGTTTTGCTGCCGTTTATAAGTATAGGTGTACCATAGTTGCTGGTTCATTGTCGCTACACATGTAGAAAAAAAAGTTATCATTTATGCGTTTTTTTTACTTGTAAGAATTTGTTGAAAGATAAAGCTGCACGCACTTGTAATGCTTCAACTGTAAGCGCATTATATGAACAAAAAATTGTAACGGTTATGAGGTTTGAACTATCAGCGCTTTTCATGAGATAGTCGTATCACATTGTAAATATTGTCAAGTTCGTCCTCTTCTGCGGTCTCGCGCCATTGCTTCGAGTCACTTTCGCCCTGGGACTACAGTTATCCCGTACTACTTCCGTGTGAATCTGTTGCACCTACCGAAGAAAAGTTGTAAATTCTTTGATTAGCGGTGAAAGGCTCCGCTGGAATATTGAAGTGCAACAATATTTGATATACTTAGCCATTTTGACTTACAATTAGTAACTTTTCCTGAAATTTCTGTTAGCTTTTAAAAGCGTCCAAAAAGTTATATTTTTATCACAATGGTTGTACAGAAAGTTTTCAAACTTTCAAGTAAAATTTGGGAATATAGATACGGAAAGAATCATTACCATTAATGTGGGTTTTGCTGTAACAACTTATTAAAGAATAAAGGTGCACGCACTTTTAATGCCTCATCTATAAGCGCATTTAACTATGAACTATAGATATACCACGATGATATTTTTAATTGTGTTATGTTTAATGCAATAACTCCTGCACTGAAAAATGAATGACACTACGCCTAGGCCATCCCCAATTTGACCGTCTTCTTCCTATAGCACATATCATACGAGAATGCTTAGGGAAACATAGCCTTACTTAGGAGAGTTTCTATAGAGATGTGAAACTTAAAAAGTAAAGAAGCATTAAAAATAGGCTATTTTCAAAAATTAACCGAATACCTGCAACCCTCCTTGCTGGCATAGTACTAGAGCATTTTCAGAGCGACAGGGGATTGGTAGCAGATCAAGAAACGCTTACGATTCTTCGTGTAACATCTCCAACTGATCACCAGTACAACGTAATTGAATGGTGAAGAGATTGTTAGACGTTTTGCACACCTTATTGTGGCAATTTCAGGTCCGATTAGGAATGTTGAAACATCTTAGGACGATTCAAATTCATCGAGGTAGACTACGTGGATTATTCTTTAATACCTGTTCATGTTAATAATTGCTTTGACGAAGTACAGGGAGAGTAAGCCCACTTTTAAATCTTTATTAGTAGTACAGCGTATGAGTGACACTGTTTCATCCTGCATTTTACTGCCTTCGTGTTAGGTTTCTGAACTACAGGATCATCGATGTGATAGACTTTGAATGGTCAGCTTTTATTAGATTAGACACAAAGTTTATGCACCGTTTGTACTGCTCCTATTTTTTATTACAATATGTGTAACATGCAGAGCCAATTAAAAACTGTATTCTCTGAACATTATTATAGCCTGGTCACACCCACAGTGATACTTAAAATGATAACTACAGAAAAATCGTTTGCCCAGTTTCACTTGATTGCGGTCACACTGCAAATGATAACGGCAACGATACTCCCCGATAATAACGTTATGTACCGTTATGATCGGTCCTGGAGCGATTTTGCCAACGATACTCTTAAGATACGATAAGACCCGTGCAGCCAATCAGCAGATATTTGTTCAAATTGAAGGACGACGGAGTCGAAGATTTGATCATAGCTATGAAAAATTAATTAAGTTAAATGACAACAATAAGTAATTTTTAGATTCTAAGAAGCAAGAGGATATTTGGATGGCAATTCGCTAACAGTTTGGTCTTAGTGGTTAGCAGTTAATAATTTCTGTACTCACAGTGTTGTGATAGGTTGCTAGCCCTAGCAAAGCAAGCTTTGTTAGTGCAGCTTTGCAAAATAACTTTCTACAAAAGTATAGGTCCTCTCCTTTATTTCGAAGTTATTTTTTTCTCCAACACAAAATCGTGATCAGGGCAAGTCTTTATTAATTTATTTACTAGCAGCATATTCTATATACCTGCATTCTGTATTCTGTATTCTGCAAACGTGATGTTTCTTAATGTGCATTACGTTCAGATCGAACTTGCGTTCAGCAATCCTAAAATGGTAAGAAAGAAACAGCGGCAAGATAGGGCGGTGTGACCAGGCCATTATTCGTGCATTTTATTATCGTATAGTTCAGGGTTTCTCAACCTCGAAGAGTATATTACGCCCTCAAACTACCAAAATTCCAGAGTACCCCCCTTCCCTGGTTCCCTTTGAATTCGACATTCATTCTCTTCTGCGATATTAATCCTGTACACAATGAAATGAACAGTCAATAAAAAGTCCTAAATTGTTTACCAGATTTAAAGCGAGAATATGTGCAACGTGTGAGTAAACAGATATTTTACATGTCCCCTATCTTTGATTTTGGAATGTTGACATAAGAGAAGCAATGGACAATACTCCTCAATTTTATCCCCTTTAGAATCTAAAATATCCCCTAGTGGGAGCCTCGGACCCTGTTGAGAAACACTGGTTTAGTTTGTCTAAATAGTTTGAGTTGACATGAATTTATTGCTTCCAATATTTGTTATTGGTATTATTTTAGCCTCCACGGGGTATTCTTCTTTATGGACCACCTGGTACCGGAAAAACACTTATAGCAAGGTAATATGTGTAGACTGTTTTTCCATAACTTTTTAGGTCATTTCCGTGTTCGAGTTGCACGTAGATATCGATTCGTGTTTCCATCAATTGACTTTTATATACAATTCGTTCACCCTCATTGTAGGTGGATAATGATGAGTATCGGCTATTTTGTACACTTGTGACCACTCCCTTTTACAAACCACTTATTTGAAAGTGATCTGGTACTTAATAGGTTTTATTTGCAAACAATAGGATATTATATGCCGCGCTAAACCGCAGTTTATTACTTTCCCTAACTTTCCCTAAAAGTTTCCCTAACCATACCAATAAAGATATTTTAAATTGTCATAACGATTTTAAGAAATGGATGGAGGATCCTGACACAACACAGAGATAATTTGATTTGGAATAAGGTACATTCTGCTATCAGCAGTACTGTATCACTTACCGTTCAGGCAAGTTTTTATGAAAACTTCCATCACTTCGCAGTGGCTTTACTTTACCGATTCCATCATTTAAAATAGTTATTAAGACGCAAATAATGAAAATAGAACAGCCAACGTAGTACGTAGTGCGTAGTTGCGCCGCCTTTCTTTAAGAAAGTCAACTGAATCAGATTGTTGCTATCTATTTTAACGTTGGTACAGTATTGCCTATCCGTTTCTTCCTCGATATTTTGGTGTCCACCGGCTTTTTAGAGTCAGCGAGATTTGCGCAACGTGTCAGATGAAGGATGACGATCACATTTTTACTTTTTCATTTAAAAAAGAAGCAGGAGGACCCATTTAATGCTCACACGTTCGAGATTCTTATGTCCTGCAAAGTAAAAATCCCTTTCAACTATAAATAAACTTTAAAGTATCCTCTCTTGTTAACAAATAGATGGTTAAACATTATGAGATGATGAGAAGTGTAAGCTTTGCAGTATTTGATATTAAATGATCGTCAAGTATCGTAAATGTAGCCCTCCTTGCGTAAGAAGTAAAGAAAGGAGTTCCTGTAGCATAATTATCGGATTTACCGATTTATTCAAGCACCTCTGATTTTAAGGCTTCATATATCACTTTGCTCCAACAGAAAGGCAGATACCATTCTTACATAGATTGAACCGTTGAAAACCTCTAAAATCCATGTATGGTTAAATTTTTGCGTTGTACTATAGGCATTGCACGTCATGTGAATCCAGTGATAATGGATAAATGCAATTGGCACAAGAAAACAATCGGAACGTTGGCATGTTGCTTAGGAGCTTAACTTGGCCACACTCACACCACCAATCTTAGAACGTTGTTATGTCTTGTGCACCATTTGTAAACGGAAGTAAATTGTAGTGATGAAGCGACTTAAGTACTAAATGCATTTTTTTGGCACCTCTACAGGGCAGTTGCAAATGAAACTGGAGCATTTTT
The DNA here is from genome assembly GCA_010016025.2 of Alatinidae sp. Z8VKAUB7J3. Taxonomy (NCBI): domain Eukaryota; kingdom Metazoa; phylum Cnidaria; class Cubozoa; order Carybdeida; family Alatinidae; species Alatinidae sp. Z8VKAUB7J3. The sequence continues at coordinate 9,882 of JAAAKM020000261.1, read as the reverse complement.
TTTCCTTATTAATGGTAAGACGAAGAGAAACTGTCATTTAGTTTAGTACATGAAGTTGTTATGAATCTTTTTCAGTGCAGTTTAGTGGCCTTGGTTAACAATTGTTAGAGTAAAGTACAAAAGTCTTTTCAATAAGTAGCGTTGCTGTACGGAAAGGAGTACCTTACGGTATGTTTTCCATCTGAAAAGTAGCTAAAGGATTATTTTTCTTAGTCGTTTATGATATTTTAATATACCTGCAGATACAAAACTAAATTAACAGAGAAGCTGTATAGCTGTCAAGATCGAGACCTGTAGCAGTGTCGCCCTGCGTTCAAAAGAATGCACAGATTTTTTGATGACACAAAAGCGAATATCAGACGAAAGATTATTAAATCAATCTTGTGCCGAAGAGCTCCTTTCATGGACCATTTCTTTACAGCGCAAAAATCAGAATGTTAATAAAGCAGAAGAATTGATCATACACACAGTTACGTTCTGCAAAAAGTTAATCGGAATTTGTAGGGCACAACTGGGGCTGTGTCTTTGCATAATATGGAATCTGGTCAAGCTCAAATAGAGTAAGCAAGTAGTTCTGACGGAAAGGCACATTCTCTCCCCTACAAACAATGCTTGGTTGCTTCTTAATTCAAAAAGTCAAATAAAACAAAGATTGAATACTATCGTATCTCAGTCATATATGTAGTGTATTCTATTGTAAAAGAAATTGTGGTGTCTGCCCTTAATTACTATAGAAACCATTTATGATTCAAACAAAGAACGGGAAGAAGACCTACTCTTCACCTTCGTATGAAGATTTAGTGACATAAGAATGAAGAAGCGTGTGTAATCCTTTTGTTTATGGCAGATAGTTCCCGACCTGCATATTATTCTTTTATCGATACACAAAATCGATAAACACAATTTCACTTACCATTTCATTAATTGTAACTTAAAAATTATTGACACGTAAATGCCTTTATGTTGCAAGAGACCATTGTGCTTTGATGTTAAACCCTCTGCGCCATTCTAGTCATTTAAACGCTCATGTACACAAAAAAATATCTACTAACGTTTTCCCTTTTAGGGCCCGAAATTATGAGTAAGTTAGCAGGAGAATCAGAGAGTAATCTCAGGAAAGGTATGTTGAACTCGATAACTTTCTGTTATTATAAAAACGTTATATTCAGGGGAGAGTAGGAGAGTGGCGGACTCAGTTCAGCAACTGCATTCTTTTTCTTTATTGTGCGCCAGCCTCACACCCTTTTTGTACTAAGTACTCAAGTTTGTATAAAGCTTCGCTTTTTGAAATGTTGCGCTTTTCAAATTTAAGTCTGTGAAACACAGATTAATTAATTGATACATTTCGGCAAGGATGTAAAGTTAATGGCTGTTTTAAAGGGCAGTATAATGATTAGTTAGTCCGAGTAGTGTTTTGCATGTTCCTGCTTTAGTATGAATTCTCTTTAGACTTAAAAGACAGTAAAACCTTTCAATGCACTTCTCTAGACGCATTACAGTTGACACTATAACATGCTATCACCTTCACGTGGTGAGCCCCGTTGTGTGCTTGCTGAATGGATTAGGGAGAGTTGTATTATATTCGTTGTTTAAAGAGAATAAACCTGAGACGAAACTGTCTACGGTAGATCAGCCTGTCAGCCAATAGAAAAGAGGTTTGGGACAAAGATGCGCTTGAGGGATATATAAAAGTGACACATCGCTTTATACCTGTATGAAAATCGTGCAGCCTATCCAGAGAAGGAGGACACAATGAATGCTAGAGGTATCTTCACAGAACAAAAACAACCGAAGAGTAGAAGAAACACTGAATGTCAAAGCTAGTTTAGGGGCTGTTGAGTTGAAATCAATACAGAACAAAGATCTTTGAAAGAATTGGATGTAGACTTTAATAGGAATGGATTTTAGGATAACGAGCAGTAAGAGGAGAAGCACGCAAGAAAAGAAGAGAATTATTATTTAAAATTATCAGTCTTCCAACAATGAGGAAGCCCCCAAAATGTTATAATGATATAAGATTCGAGTGCCAACATTTTAAGTGATTAACGGCAATATTTTGGGTTAAATACGCAATACAGAAAAGGTGGCGAATGGTTAAATGAAAAGCCAAATTTTCTAATCCCGAATTTGCCACATGTAGTAATTCGTCCACATAGGGAATAAAAACAAATTGAAGGTCCTCTACGTAGTATTCCGCAGTAAAATGTATAAGTTTCGAGTGTTGTATAATTAATATTTTCAAGACTCAAAACCGATACAAGCGCTTAAACGGAAAATACCAAGATGTCATTCCTAATCAGCCTCACACTTACCCTTTCCAGTAGTTTCACCCGAATAATCAAACTAAGAACTTGAATAATAACCTCTTCCCAGTAATTTCACCTGGCTGACGAGATTATCAAAATTTCTTCCTTCCTTTGTGTTGATGGTTGACATCTGCTGGTTGAGCACTTTAAGATTTTGCACTTGATGTTACTAGCATTTCAGCTGCCACACTCGATTGTCCTGCAGCTGAAACGTGCCATTCTTTTAGCACTTCTGAAACGTGCCGTTCTTTTAGCACTTCTTCTACCATCTCCCCCGTGAATAGGATACAAGTTTCATACTCATGCTAAGCTGGTGGGAGCAACTCGACATTCCAAGGGATATAAAGTTGTGGAATGTTGTTTCAAAGTTTCCTTCCCTACCCCTAAATTTTCCCTACTCCTTGTGTAAAATGACTTACCGGAGCAAATGAAACTTAGATAATTTGATGTGGAATGCAATGTAATACGTATCACTTAATGCGTTCAATTAAGTACAACTGTACTTGTCTATGGTTATTTATTTACTATTTAAATGTAAGTGCACGGCTTATACAGCAATAAATTTTACCTGATCTTGTGCCCCCTGCTTTGATGCTCAGTACCCCCAAATGCCACATATATCCCCGGTTACGAACCCAGGGCCTAAGCCTCAGTATAATGATCCTCACAAGCACATCCCTTTCTATTCTCTCCAGCACTTTGTCTTCCTCTGAGCTGTAATGTTAACCTCAACATTCCGCCAACACTTTTACTTCCTAGGTGGTAGCGTCAATGCCCTACCTCATACTTTGTCGGTTGCCTCCAGTAAAATGGATGAGAGTTCTACCTCTGCTACATATGCTCCCTCTGCAGGCACAGTGCTGGTCTCTATGAGTATCGTTGCCGTAACGTCTGAGAACTGTGACTAATATGTAGTTTAGTCTCAGATTTCAGGCACATAACCTCAGTGTGAGGGCTAACCACTTACCAACAAGAATATGCTGCACATTATTGCTTGAAACCCCATGTAAAATTATGTCCATTCTTAGGAAGCAAAGCAGCGATCTGCTTCGGCTCTATTATTTTACATTTTCTTGACAGCTTCACGGATAAAAGTAGGCTGACATTCTGGTGAAATCAAGAAAGCAGCAAAAAAGGGTTGGGCTGGGAGTCATTAATGACTTACGTGGAACAGACGTGTAAGTAGGAAGTTATGCGTTAGTGATAGTTAAGGTGCTATTGCCTTTTTTGCTAAGTTAGCACAATTTTATGTGAAGACCGGACCCATCTACAACGTCACATTTTAACTCCTTTTCCATGTAGCATTCGAAGAAGCTGAAAAGAATTCCCCAGCAATAATTTTCATTGACGAGATTGATGCCATCGCTCCAAAACGAGAGAAGGTTAGCCGTTACCACTTGTGCATTAAGTTATTTTATCCTTATTTATCATGAATTGTAAAAAAAAATTATGGTATCTCTATCTCTATTGTCTATTTGTAATTATGCCTTTGCTTGGGTTTTTGATTAAGGTTCTGTATCTCCTCTCTATTTGCCACACCCAATTTTATTGCGCACTCTTTAGTTATACCACAGTCACAAGAAGTAGGATTGCCTGGTAGCTAACAATACGCTATTGTTTTCATCCATTGTTTCCTAAGTTGAAGTTGCACGAGCCACAACAACAATAACCCGAAAGTACACATTGTAGTTTAAAGTAACGAGTCACGCACACAGTAAGGATCTTGATGCGTGGATTGACAGGACATTCCATCTCAAAAAATCGTGTCGCTGACTCATCTGAAACTCACACAGGCTCAACTTCATTTGATCAGCTCAGCTCACTGGTAACTCTACCATGTCAAATGATCAACTTATTCGCCAAAATTTTCACCCTGTTAAACTGAGAGTGGTAGTGACAAAATGTGTGAGAAAGATAAGCTGATAAATACTTTCCTAAAGGTCCTCAATTATTTCTTTGTTTTCTCCATCGATGATGCAGTGGTTTTGTGGAATAAGATAAGAAACATCATCGACAGTTTCAGTGGTGAGGCTGAAAATTTTATTCGAACATTTATTCTCTCCTACTGGGTAAGCTTTTACCATCGAAAACACTGGACAACAAATGCACTTATGACAGAGGTCGCAAATGATGTGTTGTGATATAACAGGGAACGTGGAGGGCGCAAAGGAGCCGATGTCTTTTGACGGAAAAAGCAAGGAAATAACGCTTTTGTTATGGTACTTTGGTCACATGTATGTCTTAAAAATATATCATTTTATAGTCCTTTTAAATTAACGTAAGAAGGTTGTTGCGGCTGAGTCACAGAAATGTCACTATGTGTCACTGCTGTAAACATTGTATTCATTATAAAATGCTAAATCAAGGCCTGTTAAAACACTCTATTCCTCACGAAGGATAAAAATCAAATGCTTTATGAAAATATTGCAAGCTGACGTAATCGTTTGATGCCCTGAATTTTATGCAAGTATAAGCTTCGTCCATATTACATAATCTCTTATTTCTAACAAGTAGTGTCAGTTACTGTACGTTACTGTAAGAAGGTAACATACAAGTACTGTGATACTACTTCATTGGTGGCAGACTTGCAGCAATAAAAACATGTGAATCGGACAGGATTATAATTTTTGCATGGTCTTTCTATTTCCTAAAACTCTGTACATAATGTTATTTCATATTGTAACAATGAAGACATAAGTCTTCATAAAGCAGAATAACCACGGGTTGACATAATGCTGCAGTTATACAACAACAAAACTCTAAACAAATTAATACTATTTTTTGTGTCAATTTTATGTTTATTTGAAGCAACACAGAACATGTTTTAAGTTTCACCTTTTTTTTCATTTTTGGGGTAATAGTTCAATATGATCAACATTACATCTGTCAGCATCAACAGTCGCATTTCCTGCAATGGGACGCCCAGAGAACTGAGACTTTATTGTGTTGTCATTATAGCCAACATGGTAAACTGATGAGTTATGACATTGACCACCCATGGCACGCTACCTACCAAAGCAGTTTTCAAGATCATCTTTGGCAGAATCTATTTGATAAGATGTACTTCACAGTATTGTACAACAGGAATATGAATAACTTCTTTAAAGGACAGGCAATTAGTGTGGAGGCCTTCATATGTTTGCGAAGGAACAAAAATATTTGATTTTGCATTTGAAGAAAATTTAACTTTCGAAATCCAACTGAGTCTTTCCAACCCGCAAAGTATTTCACAAAATCATCAAGCCATTTAAGCCGATCATCTTCAATGGCAAAATATGGTGTGAGAAAGTGCTTCCTTTTGTGGACCATGCTCATTTGAATTTTTCACATTGGGACAATCAAAAAATTTATCCATGATGAAACAGAATTTTGCTGTTCCAGCACCTTCTGTTGGGTCATGTTTTTCCAAGCAGGCTACCACTGTTTCACTAAGAACATGTGCTATAAGTTGGCCTCTTATAACTGAATAAGAGGTTAAATGAAAGTGGTGAGTTGGAAGCATCATAAGACCATAATCCAAGTCCTCCGGAAACACGAGACCAAAGGATACGATACCTTCATTACACATAATCCTTGTAGCACGGCCAGATCCGGAGTTTGTGAGGCAGTTTCTTGCAGTGTTAATGAGATTGGGCACATAAGCAAACAGTATTTATAAATATTTTATCTTTGCTGAAGAGATTTACCGTCCGATATATAACATCTCCTTAGGAGTCACCAAATAAGAAATTTGTGCATTTTGAAAAAACTTTCTATTAGCAGAGGCTCCATCAGCTATTGCAGCGATAACTTTTAGGTTTATGTTCTCTGGGATACTCACAGCTTTCCAAAAGACAGGAAATATTTGATGCGAGGTAGCAACAGCTGCGGCAAATGTTGCAAAGCTGAATGACAAGGGATTCACTATGCTTTTAAGTAGAAGAGTAGAACATGTGATGCAAGCTGTTGAATATCTGGGAGAGTAGCACAATTTGTTTCGATTCCCCAAGATCAACGAAACCAATTATCTTCCCAGTATGCTTGTTCCACACAATGTGTTCTTGGACCTTCATCTCATCGAAAGTAATGATAAAAACTCTTTCAGCAGATTAAAGTTCTCTTCCCATCACCAAAATGCCTAAGCCAACCTTTCATATCGTAGTTCAGAGTAAGCTGAGGAAGACTCTGCAGCGAGAGAGCAAGTTGTGGGGTGGTTCCAAATGCTGCTACGTTTACATGTGTTGAGGTGTCTTTGCTGTTCCTCCCGAGATATTTTCATAAATAAAGGAACATTGGCAGTTTGAAATTACTAAACAAAGGAACAAGGTCTTGGCTTACGTCAGAATCAACTGGTTTGCTGGATATTTCAATTGATTCCCACATCTCTTTGCTGTGTTTATCAAGTTGCTTGTATTTTAATCTTCGATGTTATAAAGTCAACTTTCTGGGGATGTAAATTTCATTGGGGCATAATGGCTTAGCAGGAAGCGCACTGATCTTTGCCAGTGATTAAGATCTGGCAGTTAAGGGATCATAAGGTTTGATCTTGATGAAACCTGAATTGTTTAGGCCTTGTTGGTATTGCAGAAGTAAACCCGTCGTGGAATAACATGCCTTTGAAGCTGCCAAGCTGCTTTTGGGTCTGGTAGATTAATACCTTTACCAAAACTACATTGTTTAATTTTACTTTTACTGTTTAATTTAATTTTATACTCTTTTAATCTTTATTAAGAGTTGAAAGAATTAGATCAAAAGAGATCTCTGATACTTATCATAAAGATGATGATTATCAAGTTACATCCAACCAAATACTCTTTAAGAAAATTGAAGTGAAGGCTACACAAAGCTTTCAAGTTAGGGCGATAAGTAATCATCGTCAAGAAAGAAAACTGTTACCAATAACTCAAAAGCATTTATACACCAAGGTTTCCAAGTTTCAACTTTAGGATTCTTTTCTGCAACACAAAAAAGCTACTGTAAGTTGCAGTCCTGTTCCTAGTTAACGATTTTTACGGAATGCTTTGTTCTCTCTTTTTAACAGTAGTCAATGGTCGTGGTGCTATTGAAGATGAAGGGATCATCATCATCATCATCATCATCATCATTGTCATCTTAATCATCATCAGAGTCATCATCATCGTCAGAGTCATCATCATCATCAGAGTCATCATCATCATCAGAGTCATCATCTTTATCATCATTATTATAATCATCATCATCAGAGTCAGAGTCATCATCAGAGTCATCATCGTCGTCATCATCATGATCATCATGATCATCATCATGATCATCATGATCATCATCATGATCATCATTACCATCATCATCGTCATCATCGTCATCATCATCATCAGCAGCAGCAGCAGCAGCATCATCATTGTCATCGTCATCATCATCAGCGTCATCATCACCATCATCATCATTGTCATTATCATCATCATCATCATCATCATCATCATCATCATCATCACATCATTATCATTATCATACAAAGAAATAAGCATTAAATTAAATATATAAATATAGAAGTATACCTCTTTATGTCTGTTTGCCCGCCTTGTAATTCAGGGGATCCAATATAAATTGAATGCACACAAATCGTTTTTCCAAAGGCAGGATATTTGGACTTTAAAAGGCAGGAGAACTCGGGTTTAACTTGAAACTGGCATGATTAAGAACCTACCAAAGGAGATTGTTGGGGCTCAATGTAGGAGTCAATTGCACTAACAGCGCATTAAAGAGGTTTCACAGAATGCTATAACACCTACAGTATAACTGTAATTAAAGCATTATAACTAGACTAACTGGTAACTGGTATACAGTTTTGGGCAAGTCATGCCTCTCTGAATAGCTCTGCGGCTACACTTTAAAACAATACCACTTCATTTTCAATAAAAATGAAAAATTTACCATGTCATGTTGAGGATAGGCCTACAAAGCTAAGAAATGCTTAGCTCCAATTTCTTGCCTTTGACAGCAAACCCATACACTGCATCAATTTTGTGGATATAACTGTCGTCATGTTTTCAGGTTAATTGGACTACGAATTAGTTCCAAGGCCCATTCTCGACATGATAGGTCATCCTTGACCTGGCACTCAACAGCCTTCAAAGAAGAACAGTTTACAAGTAGACATACTACTGAAATTTGGTACCTGAAGTGAGGAATGATATACAACTCTACATTCAAATCCAAATCTGGTTTCTTGCGTTACAATGTTAATCAAATGGCTTCTCCATGTCTTGTTGACTTTGTTACTTGGAGAGGGTACTTCCAAGATTCTCAAATCTTTTTCTTCTAGAGGTCGGGCAACAATAGATTGAGCAATTCGCTTCCGGTATTTAGGTAACGTTTAAGCAACATTATTCAAAACACTACAGCTGTATAATCAAGAAAATATTTTGTGTATGCCCCGAAGTCTGGGCTCTACCAAAACCTTTACCAAAATCTTTATCAGAGTTCGCACCATGGTACATTGTTCGCTTCCGGACAACCCCACTTTTTATGACTGTGGTTATACACACTTTTTTGTCGTGTTTATTTTGAGTTCTTTCTAGAAGCTCCTTTTCTGCAATATACGATGGCCAGTTAACTTCACTTTTTTAAAAATTTAATTACATAGACACATGGGGAAGTGGAACGCAGAATTGTCTCGCAGCTGCTTACCCTCATGGATGGATTAAAGCAGCGATCCCATGTCATAGTTATGGCAGCTACGAACAGGCCTAACAGTATTGATCCAGCCCTCAGGCGTTTTGGTAAGTTGCAGACATCATAACACTGTTGCTGCTTGTCGACGATTGTTAATATTATGTAGTACATGTGCTCAAATACATGGTCTTGCTACGGCTAGCGGGGTTTATTGAACGACAGTAGATGTGCCAGTAGATGTGCCAGTAGGTGTGACAAGGAACATAAATATGGACACAGGTGGGCCAAAGTGTACTCTGTATATATACACATAAAAACGCTGAAACCCGGACTGCACAACACGAGCTTTCGGAATCTTTATTCGTTCTTCTGGCGCCGCAAGATTCTCCTCCGTTTAATTAATCAGAAATAAAAACAAAAGAAATATTTACAATAATTACATAAAATACCTACGTACATTGTTTAACAATTCTACATTAAAACCAAAAGTGTTTGAACCTACAATGCATTCAAAAATTTTTACCTACCATATTGTTCAAAAGTTCTTGCTTACCATACTGTTTATAGTTAATACCTACCATACTATGTAATAATTCCTAGCTAATGTTGTTGAATACCAGAGGCAATAAACTAAAGAAGGTTAAAATAAAAATTTCCAAAAAGGTATTCAGAGAAGCCATATTCCAGTTTTATATCTACTTTAACTTACGGCCTTGTAGCGTCTGTTAAGTTCTCAAAAAGTGGAGCATTACCACAATAGCTTGCAATTTTCGGTTGCTGAAGGTATTTGAACCAACGACCTCATGATTACTACACCAACACCTGAACCGTTGGACCATCAAACCATAGTCTTTCAATGAAAGATGAAAAGTCCACCGACAAGTTATCAAAAGTAAAACGCCAAATATAGAAACTTTATGGACAACGTTTCGTCTAACAGACTTCT
>JAAAKM020000260.1:3829-18516 GCA_010016025.2 Alatinidae sp. Z8VKAUB7J3 | reverse complement strand
GCTAATTTAAAAGTCCTAATAATATAATCTTTTACTGAAGAATGTGGTTGATAATAATTCTTTGCTGTAGAATGTACACCAGCCACAGAGTGACATGTACTAACACGTGTACTAATTCCTACCATCTCTTTCTTTCTTGAGTCTTTGCCATGATTTCTGAATACTCATGCCTGACTATTCATACGTCCACAGGGGACCGTTACCACCATTTATTGAACGAATTCTTTAAGACTTATTTGAGAGTACTTTGTTGCTTTATTTTGATTGGTTGAAGATGTTGTTTGTTTTTTGTTGGTTTTTGCTAGTTAGTTGTAAGCTCGTGACGGTAAACATGTGAATGAATGTCTTATGTAGTCAGTAGCACAGACGGACGTGTTTATAGCTGCTCAGATTCCGTGGTTTAAAGTTGATTTATATTTGTGTAGTTAACTTTTATCTTACTTTGTAAGCACATTGTCAGCTGCAGTAGGATCTTTTATAGGTCTTCCTTCAAAAGATAATGCTTTTGCCAGAGCCTTTTATAATATTCAAAATCATTATCATTTGTCAACTTATAGTCTACGCTCAAAGGATGAACTACTTCTAAAAGCACTAAACTTTTATCTAATGTTTTGGAACAAATTGACGAACAAACTAAGAATTTCAAAGTCGTTATCATATTTTTAGTCTGTTTTTAGAACATTTTTTAGTCAACTTTGGACATTTCATTCCACATGCTAGTTCTATTTTTAAGTTAGCATTGTAGTGTGCAGTTGACCATTTCATGGAAATTGCACAATATACGTCTAAAGTGATAATAATAAAATTAATGATAATACTGATTGAAGCAAGGTTGGTTACTTGTAATAAGTCCTGATACACACAATATGAATACTAAAAGATTTGGACGAGATAAGAAGATCATCTACACATTCAGAATGTCTTTTTTTGGAGTTGGCAGTTGACAGTTTAGGAAACAACCTGTTAAACATTACATTCCGAACTTTGCATTTCAGCTAAATTTTGGTCATATCTGTTACAAAATCGTAGTTTGTGAAATCCTTATTCGATATAACCAAATGCGATAATACCACAACCTAAATTTTCATATTTGGCACTTGCTCAAAGTTACACACATTTTAATCCTAACTGTGCACTATTTATTCCGTATTTTACTTTATCATGGTTAATTTGCAGTAAAATTTCTATTTGATAGATTTTAAAAGTTGTTGCAGTATTTAAATGATGCTTTCAAAAACTTTCTCAGGTTAATAAGTGTTAAAATCGGTGAACACTGAATAGCCTACACATTTTTCTTATACAAGCAACTCGATTTTCAGGGTCAGGGCTAAGGTTGCTAAGGTTATGATACATTTTGAGGGCTAAAGTTGCTCAACTGGTTGCTATGGTTATTTTTTCTCTGCGATACTGAATCATATAAATTTATATAATCATCTCTAGTTTCTCTTCTGTCTACTCACAGTAAATAGTTCGCTGTGTATTTGTTTCAAATCAAAAAAAATTCTTCTGTCTTTATTTTTAAGAAAATTTGTAATTTTGTTCTGTGAAAAAAATTGCTAACTAACTGTCAGGGCTGAAGGTTGCTAAGCAAGTTGCTTATTTTTTGGCCAATTTGAGGGATGAAGTCTTAGCAACTGGGTTGCTTATATATAAAAAATGTGTACTTTTCAGTTGACACATGTATGTAGTTGGTTTATGACATAACATCTCAAAGAATATTCAACTACACGAACCATCGTCAGTACAAAATGTTGTTCATTTCTCCTTAAGCAACAGCAACCTGCTTTAAAGCGTAAACTGAGACACAAAACACCAACAATTGGAAGCTTTCATTCTGTTATGAATGGTGCAACAAGCAGAGTAAACGAGCCCTGTTGGAAGTCGCAGAGTATGTTGACAACAAAAACTAGACTTCCACCTTCCCCAACTCATCTAATGACGTGTGGTTTCATGGTATTACCCCGGCATTAAATTTGAAGTTGGTTTGGCAATTTTCGTGCATAGCATTTTTTGTTAAAAGAGACCCAGTTGCCTTTTTTAACACGTCTAAATTCGAAATGTACAGTTGTTTATAAGTCCGAGGGTGGGTTTTGTTTGTATTACCTCGATGTCAGTCTATATTTACATTCTTTCTTATATTCTTTCAGCTTTCACTGCTCTCTTGCACAACCTTGAAAGAAATCTAACTAGCTACCAAAAAGCTGGCTCATCAGAAGATGAACAATTTGAGAGAGACACAGGTTGAGTTGGGCAAGATTCGTCAACAAAATTATGAGCATAAACATACAATTAACGGTGGGAATTAACTGCAGTAAGTATGGTACAAACAAATGAATATAAATAAAAAGAATAAAACATCTATATGGCAATTACGGAGGATCGATTTGAACTTGGAAGATATGAAGACCTTCGTTAATAAACAATTTAAAATTGCCTAAGAAAGCCTGGGTCTACAATGGTCTTCAGAGCAAGACAGGTTAGAGACTTTTCCCTGTTACAGTAGAAATTACCAGATGACCACAGATGTAGGTATGCAGATGACAGCTTTTCTAAAAAGACGCATTGCAGCTGTTACGCTTAAAACTGTGTACGATACTCGATCTGAGAACATCTGGGATTCAATACTTAAAAGAGAAGAAGCTCTTAAGATGACAAATAAAGCGAAAAACGTCCCTAATGGCTAGTTGAAGGTCGGCTCTGTTTGACAGCTTAAAGCCTGACTGCCAACTACGAAGCTGGCACCGCAATATCACAGAGGGATTGAAATAAACAGACTTGTAAGTGGCTCCATTAGATAGGAGAGTGGGCGGTATTGAACAGTGAAGCAAATTTAGGGGCAATCGAATGCCCTTGCCATGCCGCAGCTTTGTAACTGCTAAATACAAATTTAAAGGGAACGATTCTTTTTTTATTACGAAGAGGGACAAAATACACTGACTTACATTTATTTGTGACGAAAAAGAAAGGAATTTCTTATCAACAATTGTAAGTGTACGAAGATAATAAGTCTGTATGCAATTTTGAGGGAAATAATCATAAGGATTCAACTTCAGTATATGAAGTCGTACAAGCAGTTGGTAAGGGAAATAGAGGATCTTTCTTGTACGAAGATGGCCTATGACTGTTAATAGTGAAAAAAGGGATCTGTAGGAGGTAATCTGTAGCAAATTGATTTAGAGAATTTTCATGAGAAGCACAAATGGAATACAGCTAATAAAAACATTTAAAAATTGGATTCTCGCGTCTTGCTTAGAAAAATATATAAACTTAATATTGCTGTGCCTGAAGTGATGATAATCAAGAAATAACAGTATATGTGCTCCACATTTACAGATTCCAAACATACCATTGAAGTATAGTCCATCATAAATTGGACCTAAATGTAAAAGGGATGGCCACACAATGCTGCATGTAAAAACATAAGCTAATGGGAGACTGGGACGGAAACAAATGGCGACGCCATTAACCTAGTTGTATAATTACAGACATATTCATCACGTTTCTAATGTATACAACTATGGCCATTATTTATTTACACTTACCAAATGGAGCTTTTATGTTACACTAAAATGCATCAAAAAGGTTAAGCAGAGGCCCAGGCAGATATAATTGATTATACAAAGTTAAATGTCCACCTGAAAAAAATCGCATAACAGTATGGCATGCAAACGTGCTTCATTATCAGTATTCCATGAAGAACTTGTCACATTTCACCTGAAGGTCAAATCAATTCTCCATATATATTTTTGTTGCTGAAAATAAAGTTACCCTAAAGAGTCTTATTTGTAGATAATATTTAGTAACGGAATCATTAGTGAAATGCCAGTGACCGGTTTCGTTGCACCCTTATCAGAATGGCTCGTGCAAAGAACGAGTTGTTCAAACATTCAAGCATCATTTGTGATAACTCGCACACAAAGAAAGGGATCGAAGCCGATCTCCCTTTGTCGGCAAAGTAAAGTCTTATTTACATGTAACTAACATAGCATTTCTGAATTTATTATCTGCATCTAAATTAAACTGCTAAAGTATGGAGAGAGATTTTCATTACAAGAAGTGGAATAGGAATGGAAGATACTGGAAAGGCAGTGTTTGACACTTTATTCTAACGTGTGTACCGTGTGCCAAGGAAAAAGGACTGGGAATGAAACACTAAAGAAGATTTGAAGAAAAGCGAGAAATGTCATCAAATATATTTAATAGTTGTATCATTGTTAAAATATCCTTTTATGTAAGTAATCTCTGCAGTAAACTAAGAACGGGTAAGTATAGTATCAATGAAAGAAACATTTGATAATAAATATTTGAATTTTAAAATTTAAAGGGCCAGTTGTTTTCTTTGATTGATCTTAGGCTGTAGACCCATATAGACTGCTGTGATGAATTCAATTGAGATATTTAGATTGAGCAGACTCCTGTGCGAAAGCCAAAGGGAGGTTGGTTTTAATGAGACTCTACGAGTGTTACTCACGTGAATGTTGTAAAAGTGTTCATGTTGACTCCATCGGCCCATGCTGTTCTCACCTGTTCTTCGCCTCCTTTCTATTGTTATAGTTGAAATGTTTTCTACTACAATTCTTACGATTGGTGAGAGTCGTTACCATTGAATAATAATCTGGTACCAGAAAAGGCATTAGCAGGTAACAGAATGTTTGAGATAATTATGCAGTTAAATAGAAACCCAGCTAACACCAGCTAACAACTTGTGGAGATAACGAAAGCCTATAATCTGCCAATGACTTACTTGAAAATAAATTCAGTTGAAAAACAAAATGCAAGAGATTTGTAAGTGTTTGACATTGGTAGACAGCGTTATACAGAAGAGGGAAAAGCTTTAAGTGAACTACAGTTTACAAAATGTCTAATTAATACGAGGGACTTCAGCACTTTTCATGCTTATTTCGTTACAGTACATTCCTTCTCTTCACAAACGTAATTATAAAGTTAGTTTAGATCTAACAGTTCAAATAATGTTCTGGAAATTTTGCGGTTGACTGTTTAATTATGTACATTAAGTTGTCGAAGAAACCGTGGTTACTTTGAGTTCCCAAAGAAAGTTAAAGGAGAGACATTCATGTGGGTACATTATATATAAAATGGTTCATAGGTCAAGCAAACTTATAAACAGTACTCCTTCATTGATAGCCCTTGGCCTTTGTGTTTCTAAAATTTCATATTGATCATTTTTGAATAATTAGTGTCTAACTACAATCTTTTAAAATGAAGGTAAAATCCAACACCTCTGTGCTAGTTAACTTCACATCTTCCATATTCTAGAATGGAATTCTCCTTTTTATCTTGATTTATGAGTTTAGCTCTATTTTTTCCTTCCACGATCAAGACACATGGTGCATGATTTGTTGTTCACTTGGAATAACTGCGTACTAATACATGACTCTGAAGATGTAGTCATTTGATAACCATAACAAAGCAATACGAGGCATAGTGGGTCCCAGATCCTTTCCCACACCCTCTAAAACATCCAATACACAAGCAGAGATTATTCTAAGAGTACGTTTAGGTACAGGTGACTGCCTTCTCACAGAAAAAACTAGTTATTATTGAGTGTTACTTTGAAACTTTTCCTACGTGGGAACTATTGAAAGCTAAAATGTAAAGGCAATTTTTTGAGAAGAAATAACAATATCCATGGAAAGTTAAGCTTTTACTAGATCTATTGTTTTAGTGTCAACCTCGTATCCAAGAGGAACGAAGTCTGCAAATAATTGGGGTGCTTTTATAGAACAAATTTGTTACTTGGTATTTCTGGTATTTATTTGATGCATGAACTATTCAAGAAAGAAGCATGATCAATCAAGAAAGCAAAAACATGTAGCTTTAATAATGTATAAATCCAAAAGCACGGTTGTTACTAAACAGGACTATTGAAATGCCTGCTACATAAGCCATCATTTTCCACTGAATAAGTTTGTATCAGTTGTTCTCAATCTTTAATATATTGTTTTAAATAACAGATACACACTGTTTGGATCCATAGAATACATTTATATTTAGACAAATTAAATAGACTTATAAACAATTTAATGCTATGCGGTGATCTTGAAACATTGTCTATTAGGAGCCTGAATGATTATTATGCATTCGCAGTTTTTTACTGAGTCAGTGTCTCTTGGATGGTTTACTCCTGCTGTTAACCAATAAACCATTTACTTCTAAGGTGCTGTATCTTGTGATGCTGACGCAAATCTATTTGTGACTTCTTAGCAGCAAGGCAATGCCACAAAGACCATTTATGAAAAGATGATTTGTGGTTGAAATGATCAAATAATGTCACATGACGCATTTATTCTAATAATGCTTTTCGTCAGATTTGTTAGACTGTGACTCTATTTTTTACGCAATTGATACAGAAATGTGACTAGTGAACTCTGTAAAGATATGGGGAAAGCCAATTACGCTAATCGGTCATTCTAGAGTCAGGTCTGTCGGGGTTTTTTGGTAACCTAAGACACCGGCTTATCGCAAGAGAAACGTGTTTAGTAAGGGAGCATGTGTGGAATAAGAGACAACTTAACCCTTCTGAAGGTAGACCTGATTAAAGCATGAATGTTTTCATAACTTAAGATGGATATTGATTCCCCCTAAGAGGACGTAAGAAGCATGCGCTCAACTGCTGGGGTCATGCTAAGGGAGCAACGCTGCCAATCTCCGTTAAAGACTTCCTTTATCAATTTCTCCTAGGTACTGCTACCGACAAACATAAGCCTTGTCTTTTTAACCTTTTGCTACATTAGGATATTCATACCCCTTCCTGGTACGACTCATCGCTGCTGTTTTATATCATGCTTCTTACACAAGAGTATATGGTGTGAGATAATTCGGTCGTTTCGTCATGCTAGGATACCGGGCAGCTGTTAAATGAGGGCATTTTGCCTCACGCATAGTAACGGAGTTGGGGATTCTTCTCCTTAATCGCCTTACGTTGCACCAGCTGAGACGATTTAATCGGAACCTTTCTCAACTAATCATGAGGTTGCTATAAAACTAACCATTTTAACAAGTTGAAAAGGATCTATTCTAAGGTAAGGTTCTCCCTTGGACTACATTTAGCAGACAAATGATTATTTTGAGGAGAAAGTAGGACCACAATGTCAACAGAAGGCTTTGTTTACAATCGCAGCGACGCCTCCATCGGCCACTCTTGGCACAAATTAAAACTGAGAAATGGGGTTTAACCATAATAGAGGGAAGAGGGATTGTTTTGGGTATGAATTAATTAGATATTGGTTTTGTCTATCAATAATGTCTCTTAATTGAGGTGACATAATTTACCATGGTTTTTATCTGAGTCATTAGTCCAGTTGGTGATTATAACAGTTTAAAGTATGTATTGGATTAAGGAAAAGGAGGAGACAAATTTTACTCATAAAAACAGACAATAGATCAATTCAATAATTGACGAATATGCACGGTAGATGACGCTGTTATGCGTGAAAAACACTTAAGAAGTGCTCCCTTACGCTTGTAAAGGTAACCCAATAACTACAAGCTCTTCTTGACATCAGACCCGATTCAACTACAATTTAGGATTATAGAAGAAGAATCTTTTCCGTACATAAAAGTGTCATAAAGTAATCAGATCTAGCCCTGTCATAGATCTTTCATAGCTCTAGATCTAGATCTTTCATAAATGAGTAAAAAAATGCAGGCAGACTTTACCATGACGGAGTCACATAATGGCATTATGAAGATAATGAGAGAGGCACTTATATTGCAAAGTTAAAGTTTTATTTCTACTTTCATTTTACAGTATGCTGCATCAAAATAAGCTCCACGAGACAATAACAAATAGAAAGAAAGAGGACTTGTAGGTGGTAATCAACCGCAAAGAATTGAATTTCTCCCCTTCTATTTCACCCTTGACAGCATTATACTGTCAGACATAAATTTGAAAGCATCAATATTGTTAGGAAAACACTCCTTCCTTTTCTTTATACATATTTCTGCAATGTCAAGTAACATTTTCAATGTAATACATAAAGATTAGTACCGACAGTTTATGTATTACACGGATGATGGCACTTCACCCTACCTAATCATCTATGGAAGGAAACAATGGAGTCTTGTTGTTTCTCTAAGAATATCGACGCAGTTACTTATATCTTTCTGAAAAATAAAACAATGTGAGACAAATAACTTTTATGATATCCATAATGATAAATTTCTTGTGTGTTTTGCCCAATAGAGATCTTAATCCTATAATGCTTTGCGTATTTCATAATTCGTCAAAACTAGATACATTTCCTCAAATCAGATTCACTTATCAAGTTCATGTTAATCAATGGGCTGCCTTGATTTCAATAATAAATCATAATATGATACACCAAGGAAAAAAGTCCTAATTGTAATTTTATACATAAAACTTTTAGTATAACAATTGATTGATGAACAAATGAAAGTAATGAGGGAGCCTTACAGTAATCCATGGCCAACATAAATTGATAAATAGTTACATTTATGTCTAATCAAACGAAAGTACAATTTCCTTAACCTTTTGAAATTTATCAGTAACAGAAATTTAATCATTGTCATGATGTTTTACGATAATGTGCTCATATTAATCTGTTTGGAAATAAAAAGTGGGATCTGCAATGTTTTACTACCTCTGCAACACGTACTGTATTAATATCTATTTTTGCGGTATCAGGTATGCCAAAAAAGAGCAAAATGTAACAGCAACAATGCATTGGGGAATCTTCAGGATAAACAGTACTATTTTTAACGACATACCAATGGATACTCTACAGCGCCTACTCAATCTCTTATTAATTCATAAGTATTACACCTTTTCAGTGAAAATCTTTTAGATTAAAAAAATCATATTCTACTTAAAACTGATTCGACGTTCACTACAATTTGGAAACCAAACCTGGAAGTCCGCACAGAAATTATTTCAGTGAGGGTCGTTTATTCTACTAGAAAGAAGTGTCAGGTAATCGTGTGCCAAAGATTTCGTGCCAGGTAGCTCCACAATATACCGATATTCCTGCTACTGTAAATCTGACTTTGCCGGTTGATCGTCTTTGAGGATTAATTGGCACGTTTCGTCCTTCGTTGGCTAGAGATGAAGTTTTGCTACATTTTGGTGTTCTGGAATTGGTACAAGAAAATCTTCATCTTTTCATTAAGCCTCCTAGGTTAATTCATAGAGCTATATTGGATGCTAATTGGTGAAAAAGGTGGGAATGAAGTTTCGTCCTTCTATCTTCGACTTTGCTCTGATGATTGTATTTAGAAGAGTGTTACAATACAAAATTTAACACAAAGTACTTTCCCTTTTATGTACGCTTTTCATGGTCTGCGCTATAAAAAATATGAAAGTGCAATCTATGGCTTGCTTTCAATAACCATTCATAAAACAAGGTAAAAGGAAATAATTGTTTGTGCTGCAAAAAATTGTATTTTTCTGGTTTCTGTTGTACTTCGATAAGGTTATATTCTGAATATGAAAACATATTTCTATGTCACTCTCTACAGACTATGTAGTTGCTAGGTCATGGTTTATTCAGTTTATTTCTGAATCTGGAACTGATTGCAGTATTGCATGGCACTGTAATTATCAGACGTCAATTAGTTCAGCTAGCTCTGACTTATCAGGTTTTACTTTCATAATATCACCGTAAGTAACTAATCGTACTTATTGAAAATTACAACCAATTCATGTTCTATATCGCTCTATCAAATTGTCAATTTTTGACGGTTATTAAGTTTTCAGTATTCCTTGTGGGTCAAATATTATAGAGGTCCTGGGCCTTAATCAGGGTGTTTCCCTTTAATTAACAACATAGGTTTTGTCAACAGTCTCATTGATGATGATGCCACTCTGTCCGCTGAAGAAGGTGATCCGATGGACAACTTTAACCAATGACTATTAATTTGTCTGCACAGTATTGATGATGATACGTTGACCAGGGTTGCTATACCACAAATGGAAGACGAGTGTCTCTGAGATGCAGATTTATAGACAAGTTAAAGATGGTGCTCGTTCTTTATATTCACTTGCTTCATAGAGACATAAAGAAGTATTATTCTTTGATTATTCAAATATACTTGGTGTCGTATTCCGTAACTTTTAGGGGAGGACTGTGTGCAATTTGTTAGAAGGCATATTTGGCTGCACAGATTCACTATTAGATTACAATTTCCTGGAATAACATTTTGCTAGAGTTTCTCTATGTTAAGTAGTTTAGCTGCCTTCTATGTACCCATACATACAATATCAATACTTTAATATGTATTAATTTATTTTATAATTGAGGGGTATATTTGTTTTAAAAATCTTTATTCTCAATTTTACTAATGATGGTCAAAGTAACTCAGAATTTTTTTTACTATTAACTACCTTTGTACATGAAGACTTGTCAGCAACGTTAAAACGTTGTATATTATGACATTTTGAATAAATTTAAAGCAAAGTAATACAACACAAGGTATCTCAATCTGCCGTGATTACGTTTGAGTCTGTTAAAATTGCTACGTCGGAAGATAGCTCTAGGTACCATAATCCATTTTAGAAAACAAAATTGTACAACAACGGCTGATCAGGTCTTAAACATTATCACATAATGAAATGTCCCCCAAGTGGATGGAAAGTTCTTATTGATAGTCAACAAAGAGGAATACCTCTGCCATAATAATTTTGAACTTTCTTTGGTGGTTCTGAAGACCACTGTTATGTTTACCAAGTGTTTTGAACCTGAGTTTAATGGTCAGATATATTGTTCAAATATCTTACACAGAAAAAGAACCTGCCACAAATCATGGATGCTGTGGTAATAGTAATGACAAAGATCGACCATGCTAGGTTTCTAATAATAGAACAAATGAAAGGAAATCCCCAGAAAGCTCAAAACATAGGTTTAGAGAGTTATTTGTTATGTTTACAGTAAATTGTCCTTACTTTTCCTTACCTCAGGAATATATTTAGAAGCTGTACATAAATAATGCTATTTATACGGAGGACAACGAATTCAACACTTCTAGGATGATGAATTATAGCCATATATTAGTCATAGTGCTGTTGCCTTCGTAAGATTGGTTTTGTGTATTCTTCACACCTGCTTCTCTAGATGTGCAGAACTGAATATAATAATTTCAATGTCAATAAATCAGTACATTAAGAAAGACATTGCCTTGGTATTTTTGGACATGCCCCCAAAAGGTTGCTTTATTCCACTTTATTTGAATGCAGCTGCAGCTTGTTAAATGTAATGTGAGATCTAATACAGGCTAAAAGTCAAAATATTTTCTTTCGTCTCCTTGCATTGCAGGGGGTTCATTTATCTTGTTGGCATTGATGATAACCAATTACACGTAATCGACAAATACGTTTACGAGGGTGTGAGTATGTGATCATGGATTGTCTACCTTCCTTCTAAAGTATTGAGGTCGACTTTAATTGTGGGAAAACGTACTGTCAGGTGCTCCCCAGAAAGTTATCAGCTCGGGTCAAACTTTAAAAGAAGGAGACACCTTTCATGCTTGCTCTTCTAAAGCATAGATATCTTGGTTGTTGATTAATTTTGTGACATAGTTCTACGCTGTTATCCTTACATAAGGAATTGAATCGCTGTTTATTATTTCATGCGTTATCTTCACAAAAATCACTCGTTTCTTTTGCAACCAATTCACAAACTTTAGGCGAAGGTTTTTAAAATGTACATTTTCTAAAGAGAGAGAGGCCGATCTTTCTCTTGTCTTTGCCTTATCGTGTTTCTAACTGACAGGTCCTTCACTTTTGCTTTGAAAGATTTAATCTTAGCACGAAACTTTGCGCGCCTTCAGCTATCTTTGAAGTAGCAACAGTGCTATGTAAGGAAGGCATCAAAGTTTCTTCGAGTCAACACGCCTTAATTCGATGTAGTGGCGATATCATTCGGCAAGAAGGGATTTTAATATCAACTGGTTGACATTTGATGCCCAGTTGAATCAATTCGTGTAAAATGCCATGGAAATGAAAGCGTGATGACGTATGATGCGAAACAATTCGAATGAAGCCGAATTTCGTGATTGAGAACAAACGTTTAATGAATGCCTTACCACATCTGTTAAGTAATTAACGCAAGCTTTCTGTTCATGAATACTTCTCATTGTTTCGATAATTGTCATGAATAATAGATACACGCTTGACCATTGATACTGATATATTTAATAGCTATAATTTTCTTGCTGTAAAGAGTGGCTTCGAGAAACCCTAAACTTAGGAAATCAATAGACATCACCTCGGCAATGATTACAGCTTGTAAACGAATTCCATCTGATCCTGCTTTAATCCCTCATGTGACATACTGTGGATGCTTAGTTATTAATTTTTTCTGACTTTGTGTATCATAGAAGCTAAAGTGACAAGAAAGAGAGAATTGTTTCTGAGTAAAGAAGAGGAATTTTGTTGTCTACTTTCTGAGAGTCAAGCTTGGAGTGGTCGTCCGTGAATTGCCAACGTTTAAAATGCAAACAATAAAAATAAAATCAATTACATCCGAATTTCCAGTTTTTATTTTATCTTTGAAAAGCAAAGTTTTTATTGCCTTTATGGTTCTATAAATTGAAAAGTATTTCATGTTGCTTGTCCTGCTGAGCAGCCAAACTCCACGTTATAAATATTTCAATACCATTAACATAGCAGAATCTATCTTGATTTATTCGCTTGCAAAGGCTTATTCAAGCTGATCCAGTTTTTATTAAAAAAGCACCAGTAATGAAAAAATGAATTTTAGCAGCTGCCTTCCACTATTCACTTTCTAACTAAAAGCGTGACATCTTGTTGTTGGATAAAACATGGATGGATGTCAAAGAAGGCCACAGAGGCATTTGAAGCCTTGGATTATCCGGAAATGGCAGACACAAAGCGAATGCAGAAATAAAGCGTCTGTCTTATTGACATAATTTTAATTGAGATACGAACACACATCTCATGTATGAAAAATGAAAAGAATAAGCCAACAAAGGCGTTATATTTTCAAATAGCGGTGCCAAGATGTTAAACACGATAATAGGGACTCCGTTTCAGAGATTCGAGGTTACGATGAATTGATTAGGGTGCGGGTCAACTCTTCATTATTGTTAACGTCCATTTTTAATTTTAGTCGTTTAAAGTTGCTTCCACTTTCATCTTGGACAAGATTCTCCGACGCTAAGTTACGAAATTATATCGCGTAATAAAACATAACCATGGCTAAATAACTTGATTAGGAAGCTTAATAGTTTCCCTTGTTATTTGTGCTGTGCAGTGAAATGTTGTCTTTTTAAAGTGAGTACAGTACACTTTAGCTCTGCTTAAAGAGTTTTCTATTGTTAGCCAAAACGTAAAGTGATATGATTAATAATTTCCTTGTCACGTTTGGTTACTTGGCCGATAGTGCAAGCATGGGCATCAATGACATTCAGACTTCATTCTCTCGCCAAGTGATCATTTGAAATGGGATTGAGGTTAGCTTACATGCAAGTATGGTCTCATGATATGCAATGATGATGTTCGAGCACTATGGAAATATTTAAAGACAACCTGAAGTAGAAATCATCCCTGTTATTGCAGTTGACAACTTAAAACAAACGAAGAATATAAATGAGTTTAGGCACTCTTACGTAACTCCCTCTCACCAATAATGGAAGAGAAATGAAAGTTCTAAATGGAACTAGTTGCAATGGTGTACATTGCAGGAGGATCACAAGAAAGCTTCTGCATGGCCGACAGTCTGCCTGTTCTTCATTCTTCGTATTCTCTGTGATGTCTATAAGCAGGGTGGATGTGTAGCAAGTATGATCAGATTTTTTAATGCTCGTGACCATTGGTACAGTTAAATTCCTTGGACCGCAGAAAGTGCTTCCTCAAATCAATTAATTAATAAAGTTATACTCAATGCCAACTTTATTTTGGGCATGATATATGTTATTACAGACATTTATGGCAAAATACCAGGAATATATGAAAACAAAACAACATTTCTTTTTTTATCTCGAAAATATCAGACTAATTTTTGACTTAATTGCCAATTGTTTCCTTCTAGGACATCCCCTAACCTACCATATCACCGCAACTCTGTGTTTAAGATGATAACAATCAAGCTTCAAAATGATAATTGCATTTTAATGCAGGTTGTCTGTAAGTGTATTAGACTGTAAATGGACTAAACAAACATTTCCTGTCACTTTGATGCCCTATTTACAACAAATTACTGTTTTCAATATATAGGCCTATATATTAATTGATGTAAACACTGGTATTTATTCCACTGTTTTGTTGTCTCTTTCTTGCTTCCTTCCTTCGTTATTTTTTAAGAACCTTTTCTGGTATTTTTATAGGTATTGTCGCCGTCGGGTCCAAACACAACAGTTGTCTCTGTCGTAATTTAGGTGACGAAAGACATATTCGATGCCAACTGAGCATTTTAAAGTACCATCACTCAACCTGGAACATTGTAGAGGAAGAAGATATTCGAAAACTTTAATATTCTCTGGGATATTACTTTTAAACTAATCCTTACCTAACCCTATCTCATGATGTTAAAGATTTTCCAGGCTACAATTCGTTTGATGATTTGTCATCGTTAAGCATCTGAACCTGGAATTGGAGGTAGAGGGCAAATTCAAATTAGCAACAGTTAATGTTTAGCAGCTTGAATTAGTCAGTTAGAAGGCGGTTTGGTCAAACTATTTTCATAAATGTT
>JAAAKM020000259.1:14700-28014 GCA_010016025.2 Alatinidae sp. Z8VKAUB7J3 | reverse complement strand
AAAAGTTGCTAACTAACTGTCAAGACTGAGGGTTGCTAAGCAAGTTGCTTAATGTTTTGGCTAATTTGAGGGCTGAAGCCTTAGCAACTGGGTTGCTTATATATAAAAAAAATGTGTATTCATTAAATGTGAGGACAAGAAAGGCTTCCAAAGGTCATGGAACATCCAGGAATTTGCCATTTTTGATTTCTTTGACAAGCATACTGGAAAGTCCTGAGATTTGTTATATATCTTGAAGAATATTAAATTACGCAATGTTTGTCCCATACATTTTGTATTTCACAAAATTTGAAATGCGTTTTCACAATATTGCAATTTCAGGCACTACAAAAGACGTTTCCTTGTTTATTTACCTGTTTCTAGATTAAAATTATTGGAAATTCTGTAATTTGAAACAGGAGTTACTATTGCTCTCTAATGATCTGGATAATTAATTAGTCTGAAGTTTCCGAGTAGCATTTTTAATCATAATGTTAATTAACTTGTTTAAAGTTTGATACTATTGTTTGATAAGAGCTCATATTGACTGCCCTTTAACAAGTCCTGGAAAGTCATGGGATTTAAACATCTTCTTTTAAATTCTGAGAAAGACCTGGAGTTACTGGGGGAAGTATTTAGAAAAATCACAAAAAAAAATCAGAAAACCCTGGATTTTCCATTAATTATTATTTACAATAATTATTAATTATTTTGGCGTAGAGAGCCTCGTCTCCAATTGCGTTTAGCTGGATGTCGATGTCCACTGGTGGATGATTGCAAGCTACTGTGGCGACTAGTGAAATAGAGTATGTTAACATCGGAGGTCATCTGGTCTCAGTTGGGAGAGCATGCCCAGCGAAAGTGAGAGTCACAGGTTCAATCCCAATTTTTGGAACATCTCCAAATTGGAATTGAATTCAACGCCGTATGAATCAGGCACAAATTCGTCGCTTCAAGCCACTGTAATTTGTGTTTGATTGTCTAAGAGAGTTTATCATAGACATGACTCGAGGTTAACACAAGTCCGTGCATTTGTCATGGATTCATGCTAGATTAAACTGTTGAGCTAAATTTGACTGGACACAAGTCTATCGTTTAGAGTTGGCCTGAGACGCATGCTGCTAATGTGGCTGTCACCTTCTCAAGATTGCCGCAAAAATAATGAATTTTGAAGACACTAGAGAAATAGAAGATATGTCACCAACGGGGGCTCAATCCCGTGGCTCACCAGTGTCTCAGTTGGCAGAGTGCACCCCGCGATAGCGCGGGTCATGGGTTCGACCCCCGGTGGAGATATTTATTTCTCTACTGTCTTTTCTAACTTAACATTTCAAATCCTCTCTTCCTGGTGATACTTTTATTTCCCCTTTGAACACATACGGTGAAAGTACCACAGGCTAGAGGCAGCAATAGTGCTATCGCGTGTTGCATTGTTTTGAGTGCTGTCAAAGGAAGGAATGCCTACGCATCGAAAGGTATAAATGACACGCTCTTAATGGACAGCTTACGTTTGCAATCAGACCGTCTTTAGCTCGCTTAATGTTCATCCTGTAAACAGTACCACAGTTGCTTAACCGGTCGCCTTTTGTTTGTACACATGTGTTGGTTTTAACAGCTATGAAACGGAGAGTTGTGATAATAAATCGTTGGACTTATATTATTTTGCTTCTTGGGGGATCGAATAAAGTCTCGGTTGATTTCGGCTATCTTCAGTGCGTTAACACATTTTGCTTACAAAAGTATACTATTTAAGTCCACAACGACTCCTTAATCGATACAAATCTCCGTTCCAGAGTTATTTTAAAATTTCTGAAACTTTTAATTTTGTTTCTTCTAACAAAGCCTTTGTCCATTTAATTCGACTAAACCTGACCTTTTGTTCAATTTCTGTTACATCGAATTGAAATCTATTTTACGTGACTCAAATCCTACCTCCACAACGATTCTTAGTTATAGAGTATCGTCGAGAAGAGAGGATTTGAAAAGTTAGTTTTGAAAAGAACACTAGAGAAATAGAAAATATGTCACGACCGGGGATCGAACCCGTTCGATTTCTCTAGTTTTCTTTTCAAAAACTAACATTTCAAATCCTCTCTTCTCGACGATATTCTCCAACTTTAATGGGCTTTGGATTGATGACAGACCGGAGGGCAGTTCTTCCTTGGTAAAATCACATGGCACAGAGGAGCTGGTCTCCAATTGCGTTGAGCTGAATGTCGATGTCCACCGGTGGATGATTGGGAGGTAATGTGGCGACTAGAGAAATAAAAGTATGCTAACATCGGAGGTCACCTAGCTCAGTTGGTTGAGCGCAGGCCGCGAAAGCGTGGGTCACGGGTTCGATCCCCGGTCGTGACATATTTCTATTTCTCTAGTGTTCTTTTCAAAACCAAAATAAACAGTAAAACCACCAAACAGGCTAACTCATAAATAAGCAGCGGCTGGGGCATTCATAGGCCACGCCCCTCAATTTAGGCTAACGGGTGAAATGTACGCTATGTGGCAAGCTCTACCGCCCAGTTGAACCGCCTCTCACGGACCAAGGAAAGAATCTTTCATCAATGAGAACAGATCTATGGACATTGGCTCTCCTGCCCCCTTTTCCTGTTACTGTCAACGGCTCTTACCAACCTCCTTTGGAATTAAAGAACACCACCAAACAAAAATACCCAACAAAAGAACAACCATAAAAAGCGCATGAACGGCGACTTTATACTGCTTTGGAATGGATAGGCCATACGTAAAGCTTTCACTACAAACAATTAAAAAAGCGGACTTACACCACGAGTCTTTCCCTGTCATCAAAATAAATGCGGTACACTGTTCCAGCTTTATCATCTCCGGGAGGTGCGCAGCCTCTTCCAAAGAACAGAATGACTCCCGGTCATAAATGATGTCATACGTTTAGCGCTGATTCTTTGACACTGAAAAGGTATAAAAAGTTTGCTTTGCGATGGCGTATTTTACTTTAAATATTTGTAAAGTGTAAGCGGTCCAAGTTACAACTCCGGCATTTTTTTCAGATATAAATTTGCCACTAATTGCGTCCTAAAAATAGTGTCTTCCCTTCAGTGTTTCGAGTAAAGAAATTGAAAAGTTAGTATTTTGGGAGCCCTGTAATACGTTCCAGTCAGATTCGTACGTTGATTCTGAAAGAATTGGTTTCAAGTTTCAGCCTAGCTTGATGGTCGATCACATTCATCTATCAGATATGATTATAACTACTTCAAATTATTGTGATAATTTTCTCTGGTAACAATCATATCGACAGTGAAAGTTTGAAATTGTCACTTCCAAAAATATAAAGGGTGTGAGATGGCAAGCCAAAATTTACTTTCGGGGGCTCCATGAGGATTCTACGATCAACGCTTTAAAGTATGTAAAGTGAAATATAGCACCCGTTTTCTGCTTGGTACATTCAATGGCGCTCTACAACTGACTTTTATTGCTGTAACAGTGTTTTTCTGATCCACTCCATGGGGAGTTTAGACACATAACAGACACACACTGCGCCTCAGGGTTACTTTTTGCCATCACAGCCACGTCCCAATTTTACCCTTGGTTTTTCCATCATAGCCACGTCCCAATTTTACTCTGGGTAAGGTAAAGCAGAACAGAGTTCATATCTTGCGTAAGGATATTACTGTACGATCGTGGATCGCACCTCTTGGAACCTGGTAACCATTGCGTTACTTCACGATAAACTTTTCAGCAGGAAGTGGTAAAGTTTGGAACAGAAAACCATAAAAACCCATAGTAAACTACTATTTAAGGGCCAAGTTAAGCTCTTCCAAAAGTAATCCCTATCTGGAGGGTCATGTTCCAGCTCTGGGGAACCGGGGACTACGACATTTTGAAGGACATTATAGAAATATAAATATGGCAACTTCCGAGTTCGACCCGGGCCTCGCAATGTCGAGGTGTGTAGCCTACCAAACGAATACCGGGGAACCCCGATGTTAACATATTCTGTTCTTCTAGTCACCACATTAGCACACAATACTTTACAGGTGGATAATGACATCCAACTCTCGCAATTTTGAAGACGCAAATGGAGACGCATTGAGATTTAACCACGAAAGGACTGCCAACCCATTCAAAGTCGTGAAGGATAGGGAATGCTATCGCCGGCGTGTAACGTAACACAGTGGGTAGAGTACAGTACATGGGTCGCAGTTTCGAATCCCTGTAATGAAATATTTCCTTTTTCTCTAGTAACTTCTTAAAACTGATAATTTCAATTCTTTCCGCTTCAACAATACTTTGCAACTTTAAATGGGCTTTGGACAGACTGACGGGACAGATGGCAGTTCCTTCACAGTCAAGTCACGTGACACCGAGAGGCTAGAGCTGGGCGTCAACAATGGTTAAAAGTCGGTTAATGGGAAGTAGAGTATACTCACGTTGAGGATCACCTAGCTCAGTTGGTAGAGCACACGCCGCTGTTGATTGGGGCAAGGGTTCGAGACACGGTAACGACAAATTATATCATCTCTAGTCTGTTTCAAGACTTCCCTTGCTGGCAATACAAAATATGAAGATTGTCCACGTAAGCGAGACAATTAACATTCTGATCTTGCGAGGATAATTTTTATCTACAAAAATTTATGAAAATCACATATCAGGAATCCACAACAGAAATACACAAGAGAATATTAAGAATATATACGCAACACAAAGCACGGTCATCTATTCCTTAACTAAAACTATATTCGTATAATTTTCTCAGTCCCTAATTTACACCTTAACGCAATTGGATACATCAGTTGTGAAAGAGAAACAAAGACTTTGTAAAGCGGACACGATACACATTGTTATTATGTCAGAACGAGGTTACGACCACATACAGTCTCAATATCATTAATAAAACTCTTTCAAGATTTCACAGGTATTTTCCACATCCCTCACTGACCCTTTCCCAAACCCCCTTTTACAACACAATGATGCACATTTACAAGCTTAGGCACTTTTTTAACTACATTTGTTGCAAATTACTTTGAACATTCTACGTAGGTCAAGCACGTAGTCAGCCACGCCCATCAGGAGGTGGGGTGGGTGGGAGCTATCAAGGGGTGATGATCGTGATACATGATAGCGTAAGAGAACATTGACAAAGATTGCCTTACCATAACTGACACCATTAACACACTGATAGTAATAAAAATTTAATCATAAACGTTCTTTCGAAATATTTCAACAGGGGAGGGCAACATTTTATCAGATGAGGCATGCCCCCCCTAATGCCCCTTCCCTTTGCAACGTGCCTGACGTACATCCGAAGCTCTCTGGATTCTTTTAATAGACAATCACTTAATAAATAACAAGAAGGAATAAGAAAATTTGACATCTGACGACAAAATCGTCTTTAACTACATATTCGACTAAGAATTTGTACAAATACCGTGATCTTCAACGTGGTGAGTAGATGCATAAGTTGTTGTTGACTTGTATGATCGGCACCTAGAGACGTTGTCCATGATTGAAAATAGTAGTTGAACTCCGTATACGTACCCTATTGCCCCGTTTTTTTGCCCCAATCCTATACGATAATTTTAAATATTTTGAAATTCTTACAAAGAGCAGCCCGCGTTTTAGCCCATAGGTTTTTCTAACCTTTTCACCAAACCCCCTTATTAGTATAAAATGGAAACGGAACAAATCAGGCGACAAAGGAAATAACAACTATTACGAGGGCAAACCATTTTATGTAAAATCAAAGTTTATGTTAAACGCCATTTCTAAACGAACATCTTCATCTCCTTAGCTGCGGGCTTTTACAGTTGAAAGAAAATTCTTACGATCAACATGCAGTAAAAGACGTAGAAATTACCAACGACGTCTGTCAGGAGCTACTTTCCCGTACATCGTCCGTATTTTTTAGCGAACGGTGGAAACAATAAAATTGACGTGATTGATAATTCAGAACATTCTACAGTAATTGACGTTCCTGGAAAATAAGCCTTGAAAAGATCATACCACTCGAGAGAAAAGGGGGTATTTTCCTTAACTGATTATCGCCGACGAAATCTCTGTAAATTTGCCCTTAATGTTGTTTTCCCCAAAATATATATCAAGTCGTCAAACGAATGTCGTTCGTGAAATATATGGGGTTACATTTCGGCCAATCGACCTAAATCTGAAAGGGGCAAAAAACGGGAGCATGGGGCACTGTTTCGGAACCACTCTGAAGCACATGCGACGCGTGCTCCGACGTTATCAAATTCAATCGAGGATGATAAAGGATGCAACTGCTGAAGTCGGAGAAAGTAACATGATTGTCCCATTCCATCGTTCACAGGGGTCAAATATGTCCCTACACCTCCGACATGGACTCCAGATCTTCGAATATTTTCCCCGCTGCATATCACTAACATGAGGCCAAAATTGGAATGCAATAGGGCCATGATAACAACAGTACCCCATTCAGTCGGCACATGATAATCAAGTAAACACATTGGCGGCGGCCTTGTTCCAAATTGGGCGTAGAAACGGGTACTCGTCGATAACGCAACAACAAGCTGCCTCAACAAGAATATTTACAGCCTCCTTAGTGTAGTGCTACGGGCAGCTTCTGGAAATTTTGATCAGCACTGACATACGCCTCATCGAAAGAAGGTTATCTTTCGTCATAACAATTTCTTGCTGAGAATCTCGTATATCATTCGCTTTCTGAAATACGGCATGTGTGCCTAAACGAGACCATAAACAAGTACGTAAGAATGTGCAAATTGGTGCCGTGACTACAACTATAGAGTCTGCAATGCAAGCTGGGTAGACATGACAAGATTTAGAATAAGGGCTTTGGGAATAGCAGTGACGACGATATATATGGTTCTATTATTATGGCGTAGAATAGATATCCTTGTCAACTACACCTATTTCCCTCCTAGCATTGTCTTATCTTCCATAAAAAACACGCATGACCTATATTCTTACGGCAACCCTACCAGGTCGACAGTTGCTAATATACCTCCTACATTCATTTCCTTACAAGGCCTACGCAGAAGTTCTACATTAAAAAGAAAACTACGGTTAAATGTCTGATTAACACCCCTGCTCTATTAAACGCTCCTTTAAACCCAAGAAAACTTTAACGGAATGGGTTATGAGAAGTTCATAACACACAAATGAAATGTATCATCACCATTTTTCTTCATAGAATAGAAGTTTCCCTCATAAAATACGGAGAATTTACTTAAACGCCATGCTTCGTGTAAGTTTTAGGGCGGTTACATTCGAAATCTTGAAGAATTTACTAACAAATTTCTCTACTTAACGCCCCCCCCCCCCTCTAGCTTCCACAAGTCGTTGTAACAGCCCTCGCGTCAATAATCAGTATTATCGTAGCGTCCCACCATGTTGTCTATGGTGTCTATCATTAATTTTGGGGTTGTTTCAAACACAAACAAAACAAAAACGAACAAAAACGAAAACCGGAAAAGTTTAGACTGTTAATATTCCCCTTTATTCTGATCGCTTTCGCCTGTTCTTACGTTCTGCCGACATACTATCTAAATCAGCAGGTTTGTAAGTTAAGCCGTCCACAGACGCTCAATAATATTGACCAAAATATTGGCAAAATTTTATTGATGAAATCTCGCGTCCCCCGTATGACGATTCACATGTATTGACAGCACTGACTCATTTCACTAGTGCCCTTCCTCACAAACGGAGCGGATGTCCTCCCCTTCGCTGTTGCAACCAAACGAAAACGAAGTAATAACAATTAAGATGGACTAAATAGGCCAAAGATAGGTTAAATAGGTTTAGTGCTATACATTTAATTTGTATACTTGGTCTATTCCAGCACACGGTGTGACTAAATCTTTAAACTTTAAATTCCTTCCAAAAGTTGGTTCGCAGTGTATTTCTTCCTTTAAGCCTTTCTGCTTTAATCCCTTAACTTCTTCCTTTAATCCTTTCTGGTTGCTCCCTGGCTCTTAAACAAAACTCGTCACTTCAAATTGTTGAGTGTGCAGGAAGTCAATCGTGTACGCCTCTTAAATCTTATTTTACAGTTGCTATTTTTCTCAGCGGAAATTCATGGTTCGACTCAAATACTGGGCACAATATCGATCACGTACAGCAAACAATTCAAAAATATTGAAAAGGGACGTCCATAAATATCTACGGGTTTTGATTTTGTCAACAGATTGTGCAATGTTTTAATCATTACCAAAAGTGGGTCAATATTATTGTCACTATTATTGACCGTCTGTGGGCCGCTTTAAAGTTTAACTCTGAAATTAGCCACTTCAGAACTAAACCGGAAACGCTAGTTAGCTCTTGACGACCTTGGTTACATGGTGACAACGACATGCTCCGTACAGAGTTTTTTACATGCAGCAGTAAAAAAGGCTACAATATCAGAGGTATCACGCAAAACGTGTTAAAGGCTTTATACTGTTTCAATTATTTACAAGTGTATTTGGTCGAGGCATGAGCGTTAATACCGATCTTTAATGAGATATATTACAACTGTTATTCACCTAAACCGACTGGCATCAAGATATTTTTCAAGAAATGCCAAGATGTACGAGATAGCTGGCAGGGGGTACAGTGCCTGTCTTGCGTCGTGTGACCACGGATATATACTAGAATGAAATTATTCCAGGGAAATATGGGGAGGGACAAGAGGTAGCTTGTACTCCTTGCTGATATAGCTGGGAGGAAACAGTGCATTCGAGCAGCTATGATCCACACCTATGTTTATAACAGTCACAAAGTTACGATCTTAAAACTTCTATAGCCAGTTGAATTTTCGGTTTCATAGCAGCAAATCTGCCCAATGTCAACAAGCATTAAATGAATATCTTCCATAGCTTAAAACCAGCTACATGGTCGTAACTGGTGTTGAAACAACGCCAAGACAACAATTTTAAAGACATATCTTATTAACGAAAACGAGACTGCAGGTGCCTTGGTTCGCTGTTGCCAAGACTATAATATACCATGGTTGACAACAATTTCCAAGTATCAATATCCTTCACGTATTTCTGAAGTATATCAAATACAGAGCATTGTCGATTATCCGAATATCGATTATCCGGACGTCATTAAAATTTTCAGCCTTTGCTTGCGCGTCAGTAAATTTACGAAGATTAGTGTTGAGCGGTACTGCAAATATTGTCAAAGTCCATTGTTCAAAACAAATGCTTTCAATCACACATCCACCGTACCCACAGTCCAATAGCAGTCGCCTCTTTGACATGAGCGCTGAGTTAAAATCCTCTTTCATTCTCGTTTGGCAAAACCAAAAACTCGAAACAGAACGTGTGTCAAAACCATTCGATTATCGATTATCGATTATCCGAATATCGATTATCCGGACGTCATTAAAATTTTCAGCCTTTGCTTGCGCGTCAGTAAATTTACGAAGATTAGTGTTGAGCGGTACTGCAAATATTGTCAAAGTCCATTGTTCAAAACAAATGCTTTCAATCACACATCCACCGTACCCACAGTCCAATAGCAGTCGCCTCTTTGACATGAGCGCTGAGTTAAAATCCTCTTTCATTCTCGTTTGGCAGAACCAAAAACTCGAAACAGAACGTGTGTCAAAACCAAACATCCGAAATCACCCTTCATCATGTCATGTCATACTGAATTAACAATGAGTTGCCTTTTTTTTGAATTATCCGGAATTTTCGATTTTACGGAAAATTTTTAGGCTGTTTGGTTTGGACCGTCCGGATAATCGACGATGCACTGTACAACTGATTGAGAAAGTACGCTTACTCACCGTAACAAACTCAGGTTTAGATAAACAAGGGTGGTACTTATACATCGTAAGAGAGGTACAGTTCCTACTATTTGTAAAGATCGTTTACGCTATTCTAGTGGGGAAAGGGGCTCTCGGTGAGCCCGGAAGCTTACAACTGCCAATCAGATTTAGCCTTCAAATTACTCAAGAGTAGAAACAGACAAACCTTTCGTCTTCGTAAGTTCGTAAACCATTTATTTGCATTTCGATTATAAAAATTATACGTTTTGCCCGAAATATAAAATTGAACTGTGATCAAACATCAAGCAAGACGACCAACGGTTATTTGCGGCTCAACTCGCCCGTTCAGATTAAAGTCTTTGAGCCTATACTCCCCGCCCACCGCCCATCCCCAAAACACTGTCATTACTCTCTTTATCAACATGAGGTTGGATCTCGACATTCCTCTTTAAACGGATTAATAAAGATACGCTTACATCAATTTTCGGTTCTTGGTGTAGCTGATGAATGTAATATATGTAATTTTGACATTTAACCAGATGCAATCTTTGGTATATATCATTTTCTGAACACGGAGCATTTGTTTTCAAATACGTTTGTCCTCTAATGTTCTGTTTTCAGGGTCATTTTAAATGGATGCCTTATCATCGAAGGTGAATTTTCACAGAGGTTAATACATTTTACAAACTGGAGTTATGAATGAAATGAAATATGAATAAAAATGTCTAATAAAAACGTCTGATATACTTACATTTACAAAAATGAATATAAGAAGAGAACAATCATTAAGAAACTACTCTCTTCTTGATGGCAAAATGTAGAACAGTACTATTACACTAGAACCCCTTTGCACAAAAATGAACAATAAGAAACCAGAAAATAAACAACATAAGACAAAATTCTCTTTTCTTGGTTGCAATCAGTAGAACAGTAACATTACGGTAGAGCCCCTTTGCTCTAAACCTGGGTGGCACGAACCTGCTAATTGAATCTACATATACATGATAAACGTTTTAACCATCACTGAAAACCTTTTTCTGCAATTGAACATGGAGGGCTTGTGGGAAGATAGATTGGCCGTTCAATTCACTGTAAACTACCTCTGGTTACCCCTTCAACTTTCAAGATTCCCTCTATAGGGGCCATAATCCCTACCCCACTGGATGGTCCCTTGGCTGGGAAACTGTGCTCTTAGCTTTTAGAAATGATTGAGAGTGCTTAATATTTAGTGTGTCAGGTAAAACATCCAACGAATAACATGAATGTGTTTGGAAATGCATGTACCATTGGCACCAATAAACCAAATGTTACCCCAACGTTACCACAACTTACAAATCCCAAACTGATTTCTATCGTTTCTGATGAGATATCTTCGTGTATACAGTTTACTGTACGGCGACAAGTTGTACTTGTGCCATGAGGTATCCACCCGTTGATTTATGATGCTTATAACCTCATTAAAACTGATGACTGACAACTGAAAGCATATGAAAATTAATTAGATTGGGTAAATTTCAATGCAAGATGGGGAGATTTATGGCATTTAATCACTACGCTAAGCAAATGTAAACTAAAATGTCAAGACTAGAATTATAAAAACTGGACTAACCTGTGTGAAAGTCAAAGGTGCATCCCTGGTTAAGAATTCTGCGTACTGCAATGAAAGAACAGTAAGTAATACATCCTACCGTATGAACACGAACTCAAGTTTTAGCACCATACACCAAAGTATCTCCCGCCGTGTCCAATAATTTCGCAGATAGTAGTTACGCTTGGAGCTAAATCTATGAACTAAAGTGAAGGTCGAGGTAGTATAGAGTAAGACATCCAAATGGAGATGGGCGGGGCATGTGATAAGGCCAACTGATGGTAGGTGGACACAGACGATATCCACGAGAAGGCACTAGGAAACGAGGGAGACTACCTACACGATCGGAGGACGAGATCAAGAGGCCGGACACCACCTGGAGGAGAATAGCAAAAGACAGAAGACAGTGATGGTATGCATGGGAGGCCTTAGCCCGGCATTGGGATCCAAGAGGCTGCTGCTGCTGCTGCAATCTTTAAGTTGGAAAACCCAATAACGGCTTACAATTTTCAACGTGACATGCAGCCACCGTTTCCTGATCCATAGCAATGTATAACTTACCTTGACTCTTCTTAACACTATAACGAGTACTAAAGTTATGACTTGAAACTTATGTAATTTACTGTTTATGAGCCTACTAATCCGATAAACCCATTTACCAAAGATTCATTAAAATGCTTCATGTCCCATTACAACTGCGGGGTGAAAGCGTCTTAAGAGAAACAGGTGATTCATCTTAGTTTATAAAATTCATGGATTACGTGCAATTTACTAAGTGTTGGCCTGTATCGAAGGCTCTATGGTTCGCTCACACTCAAATTGCTGCCTTTTGGCAGTTCTCCCTGCAGAATAGAACAAATCCATAATTGGAAAATGCAAACAGTGCATACAACTTCAAATCGCGGCAAACAGACACGGCTCCTGAAAACACAGCAATTTGTAATAAACTTTCCTTTGTATCGACGTTTTGCTCATTATTGAAGTTAAGACGTTAGAAAAAATTTTCCGCGAGACAATATGTGACTGTACTGCCTTAACATCCCTTACATCGATGACCCCACAGGTCAGAAAAAGGTTAACTTTTCTCCAGGTTGGGAATTTGTATTCAAAACTACCCTACCATCTACTTTCCAAACAAACCTGGAAACATAAACCAACACAACATCTTGCTATTTATCTCAAATGTACTTCATGCAGTGAGCTTTTCTTGTACGAATATGATTTCTTCATCCTCAAAATTAATTCTACAGACTTCACAAATAAATGCTTATGATCTTTAGGGACACAACATCGCGCCTTCCTTTAAGCACACGTTGAGTTATACAATATGTTTTAGTAACCTAATTTTACACAGAATTCCCTCCTCGTTTTCCAAAGTTCTCAATTGTCACTGCGTGTGAGCTCGAAGGTCAATGCTATTCCTTATCTGAGATAATTACCATAGTGCAATGTGTTAAATAAATGGCTTTCCGAAGATACAGTGTTTGGTCTCATCGATCTGATCGAGTTAGTCAAAAATGGAGGAGGATGAGTACGTTATACCGCCGTGTCACTTAATAAACTGTACTGTCTTTTGGTCCTTTTTGCCGTCTTACTTCGAGGTGAAACGTACACCTTTGAGGCATTGCATAGCATTCTGAAGATGTTACCTCACCTAAAAAGGAAACAATTCTTCGTTACCCATCGTCGCTAATGATATCCCCGCTGTAGAAACATGTCATAAGCCCCCTACCCCACACCAAGAAATTGATATTAAATGAATAAATGAATGAATAAATTGATCATTACCTTGCAGGCAAAAACACCACAGTCACAGCCATTAAGTTGCTCCGGAATTTCCTGCAAAACGAGAACGTTTAGTTATGTTTTTGTACGCTGTACCGCTTTGTATCTAATCTGTTTGGGAGATATGCAGCTGTCGGGTATATTCCCA
This sequence comes from Alatinidae sp. Z8VKAUB7J3, assembly GCA_010016025.2. NCBI lineage: Eukaryota > Metazoa > Cnidaria > Cubozoa > Carybdeida > Alatinidae > Alatinidae sp. Z8VKAUB7J3. Next base: position 14,790 of record JAAAKM020000259.1, on the reverse strand, counting down.
ACGATGGCTAAAGCATTTCAACTAAATTGTTGAGTAAACGCTGTATTACAACAGTAAAGTTGCCTGAAGACGAAAAACTATTGCGTGCAA
>JAAAKM020000259.1:0-13031 GCA_010016025.2 Alatinidae sp. Z8VKAUB7J3 | reverse complement strand
AAGGTCACACTATAGTTATACACATTTAACAAGGAGCTGACGGGCCTTCAACAACATATAAGATCCACTTGACGGTTCTGCATACCTTTGGCATCTTTTCTGACCATCCCGTGAAGTCGAAAGGGGTTTTCTTCTTTTCTTTTGACTCTTGTTGGATATAAGACCTGCCGAAAACAAAGATATATACACATTTTTTCAATATATATGCAACTCGATTTTCAGGGTCTGGGCTAAGGTTGCTAAGGCTATGATACACTTTCTGGGCTAAAGTTGCTTAACAAGTTGCTAAGGTTATTTTTTCTCTGTGATACCGAATCATGAAATCACCGAACAATTTCATACACGTCAACACATTGAAAAACTAAAGTAATAAGGTATCCTAAGGTATTTGTTTCAAATCAGAAAAGAATTTTTCTGTCTTTATTGTTAAGAAAATTTGTAATTTTGTTCTGCGAAAAAGTTGCTAATTGTCAGGGCTGAGGGTTGCTAAGCAAGTTGCTTAATTTTTGGGTTAATTTGAGGGCTGAAGCCTTAGCAACTGGGTTGCTGATATAAAAAATGTGTACTTGGATAAGAATGGAAAGGCTCCCATATTGAGATCTCTTTTATTTGATATTATTATTTGATTAAGTGCTTACTAGTGCAGTTGAGTAAAGAGACATCTCTTTCGTAACTTTCTAAGGAAGATACAATGGGCTAAAATTGTTTGCAAGTCTCAAGAAATTTTTTCTGCCGTATTAATATTTGTTGAATACTGCATTACTGTTGCTATTGTTGAAGCTACTTCACAGTTCTGTTTTGTTACAGCAGTGCAGAGAAAATTGCTGTCGGAGGTTGCTGTGGAAGTATAAAAATGCCATGGCATGCTGTATGGAACATTACTTTGCGCCGAACAGAATGTTACCGCGTCAGGCAATACAAGTGTTTCCGTCACTTGACTGTACAATTTTTTTATAGATTAGCACGTGCTTCCTTTGATTGAAACGTCAAAATAACAGATAGAGGTTTTTTGAGCTTTGGTTTCAGTGTTAAACTTCAAAGTCTACCAGAAGAGAAAAGGGATAGGATATATGTCCGTTCTGTCAACAGACTCCGCCATACTAGTAGAGAGTTTTGGACTTTCGTACATGAAATTCGATTTCATGATTCTGAAACACATTGCTAATATTTTAGGATAACTTCTTAAATGTTCGACTTTAAACTACGTAAAATCAATCCAATAACCACACATAGACTTAACTATCGTTACCCTGTTTCGTCTTTACATCCCTTAGGAGTGACTTTCACGAATAGTAACAGCTGGAGACTCACAACAAACAGGTTTATAAGCTATAGAGTAGGCAAAAAGGCTGTACAAAGCATCCTATGTGAAACGTACGCGGCTATAGAACGAGCATTCCAAGCCGAAGTTGTGCCGAGTTTGACTCGTAAACGACATCAATTAGTAAAATTTCTATTTATGATTACGTTCAATTCCCACTCTTTCTTGAATTTTTTTTCACACAAATAAAACCATAATCGCCAAGTTTGCCAAGAAAGTTTTAGCTCTTTCTCCTGCCCCCATAAGCTCGGCGATATTGACCTAAGCAGTATTTTCTGTGATCAAATCACTATATTCCAGGGTAACAGGTATGAAGAAGCCTCACTTCTTCTATCAGTCACTCGCTGTATTCACTAGACTCTGAAGCCGTTTTCTTTGATTTGCTGCACAGCAAGAATTTTGTGTTCGATTTTTGCAACATGGAAAAACGTGTTGCACAGCGATAATCTTGTTAAACGCGGCACTTAGATTTTGTTGCATGGATGGCATCATGTAGTAATATGGGGAATGACCAAAGTCGCTGCATGCGGTAACATCGTGCTAAACAGCAGAACTATAAACCAGTCTTTAGTGTTGTCCATGGCTACACGACTACGGAAGAAGCTACTACGACTACGGAATAGAGATTTCCAAGTTTTAATTTATTTCCAATTTGTGTCGTAAGTGCCATATGCATGACTACTTCAGGGAATGGGCGTAGCAGAACCTTCTGCTGACACAGAGAGTTTGTTTTTAAGGCAATAGGATAATAGCACCATTCTGTCAATCTGTATCTGTAAACCCAATTCTATTGCTTGATAGTTAACCAAACGTTTGTCAGTAGAGTTGTAGCAAATTTGCGCTCACTAAACTGCTCTAGATTACTGATGGTTGCTACTCATCAATTGAACCTATTGTTCGAGCTAATATAATTTTTTTGCCAAGTCATTTTTTATCTAAAAGAAAAGTAACAATTACGATGCGAATTTACGCATAAAATCGCTAGTAACCACCAAAAGTCGTTACTGCAGTGTTGCCTCCACACTCTCGTGTTCGCTTCTGATAAAGGTGTATAAAACATTTGTGCTCTACATTATTCCCCAGCCAGGTCTGACAATTACATGATTGCTGCAATCAAGTGATCAGAATGGCTGACTAACGCCAGCCAACAGAAAAGCAACAGAATTCGAGATATCGTAAGAGGACCTTCCGCAAGTATACACATGGATACTTCACAGACAGCTACAACGAATTCGAAACAGTGTGCGTCCAAGAGGCAGTTGAAAGTGGCCACATCCAATAGCAAACTGGAAGGGAGAATATACCTTTCACCACAATATATTCAGGGCACGGTACACAGTAAAAAGTACGATTTTAAACAAAAGTAATTGCGGGAGGTGGGCCTTGGGGAAAAATCATCTTTTAATAGCTGCCCCAACCCCCACCTAAAACCTTACTGTTCTAAAATATCACTTCCTCGTGCAATAACATACTTTAAGCATCCTCAGGAGTCAGGATCGTATAAAAAAGAGAAGAACTAGAGAGATATGCTTATAACTTTTCTAACCTGATAGCTTCGATACAGTTCAGGTTGTTTCCCTTCAACGAGTCATAATACGTTATCGTCTTGGCTCTGAAGTCAACCACCTAAATATAAAGAATAGCATGTGGTCCAGATTACTCATCAGATAAACCCAGACACGCATACAATGTTTAGCACCGAAGTCAGATTGTACAAAATAGCATAGTGCCAAAACCGTACCCTTTCACAAAACGTTGCGCACCATCCTCGCAATGGACTGCAGTCACAATGTGCTAGAATGTGAATGGGCCAAACTTTATCAAAATCTTATGGCTCCACTATTATGCCGAAACCGCTATCACTTGTCGCAAAAATAGCACCGCACCAAATTGAATACCTCTTAAGTCTCATTCCCTCATAATCAACTTACGTTGAAATCACACTGTAATGTATGGTATTATGCTGTAATTCACTACGCCATTAAACACAACTGTATAAAAAGTTATTAACAGATATCCAAATTTTTATGGGCTCTTATTGAGACTTTGCATCATAGTTATTAAGCAAAATTACGCAACAAATGAGTTTAAAAACCTTGAAAAATTAAGCCTCAAATGAAAATGTATTGCTTATAAAAGAAGCGTGAATAGTATAAAAGTCCTAGGGGAGTAAAAAGATGCTGCCAACTATTAGTTTTGTCTATCTAATGTCTATCTGGTGATTATACATGATTAGAACATCGGGATAAGTTGTCAGGTGACTTGCGTAGATGTTGTATTACGCGTTTTCTCAACCTTAGGCAGGATTAATAATGGCGATTTGTCTTTTATTTCGAGTTTACCATTAAGGAGCACGAAAATGATAAAATAGCGATGCGAATTTCTAATTCCTTCGCCAGCGGCAGAACGGCAAAATAATTCAACATCGAATTTTTGGCGATGGTACTCTTTTTCCTTAATTCGCCCCTTTTGCCACAATTATAGATTTTTTACCACCTGGATATATACGGTGCAGTGACCACCTTCCAGTATCCTCAGGCGAGACAGAGGTGCCCACATAACAAGACTTTAGTGCAATCGAGATACTTGATTCCAGATGTCATCACCTGAGTCTTAAACTGTTGTCAAGAAAGTCAAATGAACTCCACGCCGGCTCACTGTGGCCGTAAAAGACGTCGTGTAGAAATTTAACAAGACTCAAGCAGGCAGGATGTTTGAAGTACAATGTTCTCCGGTGACAATAGTTCCCCTTCAAATACTGTACAAAACGTATCATGACAGAAACGACAGACTATTTAAGGTACTCACCGCAAGGCACCAGTGCATTCCCAAATGAATGGGTATAACCACTAAATCCAAAGAGAACAGATCAACCTGTTAGAGGAAAGAATAAGGTAAAAAAATGACAGTGTTCTAATCTGCCCCTTAACTACGACTACTTCAACACACGTTACGATAATTGTTACGGAAAACAACAATATACAAAACACTGTGAGGTCAGTACATGTCTTAAAGAGGGGTTCTTGAAAATAACTTGGGAAAAGTCTCCTTTAGGTCAATCCATAACAAGTACATTTTTTTAATAAGAAAGCAGTTTATAAGAAACCAGGGCTCAATCTCCCCAAAATTTAAGAAATTCGAGGGCTGGATGGGGCTGCTCTAAGAAACCTAAAAAATCTCTGAAAGCGGATTAGACAGTTTGATAACGGGTTATTTCATGAATAGGCTAACCTGGAACAGAGGGTACCCTCAATGTGACCCTCAAGTGTGAATTTACAAACAGCAGTGTGACTAGCCCCCTCCGCGTATTCCACCCCCTTCTATTTGGTACCAGAGAATAAGAAACTACTAAGAACCTTGAAGGGCTCCAAAGGTCAATATTTTAGGAAACTTCGAGGGCTGGACGCTGAGGTAGTTTCTTATAAAAAAAGAAGTGTATTTGCAACAGGTGAGTATTCTCACATAATTGCATATATTGACACAACAAACACGCACGTCTTGTTTGAGTTATACTGTAACGACAATATGCTTATAATAGAGGCGAATTGTTTGTTGGTAGCGGAACACAGTCCTTCAATATCTCCTGAATCAGCGGATGATATATGTATAATACATGATGCATTTCAACTTATGACAAACTTGAAAAACTAACAAATCTTCCCTTTCCCTCTATACACCTCTCCAGAGTACCACCATCTTACTTAAGCTCCTACAACAGTTGCGAGCAGTCTCCTTTTGTGAGAAATAAACATCAGGGGCACATCTCTTTGCTTTGCCTCTGCATGTACATTTTAAATCGGCTAGAATAACTCCATAGTTTCTGACAGACATTAGCAATTGAAAACTAGTTTTCATATTTTCATAAACATTACGTTATTGACTGACCGTGCATACTAAAATACCAGGAGATACCACGTCCCAAAAATTAGGTACACTGATCACACATATGGACACTAAAAAGATACTCCACACCACAATGCAGGCCTTTGCACATTGAAAGGACAAAAACTAAGCATTTTGATATCATCTCTTCTCTTTACTAGCATCACTTAAATAATAATCGGTCTCCTTTCTCGGAAAGGTTGTAATTCCTAAACACCCCCCTCCCCTCCCCCCGGTAGGAGCAGTATTGCATTAAATCCATTTCCTCCATTAATAGCACACCCTTAACATACCTTCTTCGTCCATCTTTTTACACCCGAGTATCCTGTCCTCATTAGTTTGGGGTAAAAGAATGTATTGAAAACGTGAATGTTCGGGAAGTCCTATTTGGCAAAACGAAGAAATACGTGGTTGTATATGCAGCAATGGTAAAGAAAGCTAAGAGACCATAACGCACTTCAGATTGCAATGCAACATCAATAGATTACATTTCATGGTCGGCAAACTCACTGAGTAAGAGTTCTGGACGTCGACCCCTCCCTAACAACGGGTTGGGAAATGATTGTCCATAACATTCGCATGTTGTAATATGGATTTATCTGGAGCCAGTAAAAATATGTATATAGAAGAATGATTAGTTTGGTTAAGATTTGTGGAAGACAGAGACCAATGGCGCAATAATGCGAAGGCATGCTCGACTGCAGTCGTGTAAAGTAAAGTAAAGTATAGTAAAGTAAGTAAGTTTGGTTAAAGTATACTCCTTGATGTTTTCGACAACTTACTTCAAGCGAAACAGGTTTTATAAGATCTACTAGTTGTGGCACCACTAGCCTCGCGGCCTCTGGATTTAACAACCCCTCAAGATCAAGCAGGCCGCATTAGAGTTCAAAACTCGTATGTCAAACACAACATACAATCGGACTGGATCTGTAGAAAATGGTAAAAAACTGACTACAAAACGAAATTCATAGCTTCAAAACATTACCTTTTAACATCAATTACATGTAAATAAAACTCTGGAATATGGTCCCTAGTTTATAAGCGCGAGGAGGGGTTACATTTGGAGGTATGTTTGTTTTCGTACATAGAGAGATTGCATTCGGAGGAGAACTATATTCGGCAGGTCATATTTTAAGGATTTTACAGTAAGAAAACAGAAATTAGTTGTGAAGCTGCATGGCCATAACATGGACGTCGTCTGTCAATAATTCTCAGCACTGATAGTGTGTGTACCTAACGTCCCGTGACGTACCTTAAATCTTTGCTTTTTGACAAATTCAGCATAGTGTAACTCAGGCCAAATCAGTACTGTAACCGTAGCTACGTACGCTAAAATAGTTATGTTTGATGATGCGGTTAGAGCATGTAAGATACATTCGGATATAACTTCTTAAAATCATTGTTTCGTGGCAATTGATTTTGCTAAAAATAGAATAGTCCTTTAGCATTTGTTTACACCCAAACTATTTAAAAGCCTCAGGGACTCAAGGTTATAATTTTTATCCAACGTTTCTTCTACGGTCCTAAACAAGTGCATGGGTAATTTGACTACAAATTCATACGTAGAACTACAAGCTCTATTTCCTGAACTTCTCCTGTATGTCTTAAAAGTGCTTTATGCATCTACCTAAATGAAGCATTTTAACATCAGACAGGAGGGTTTCTCAAAGCTTTAAAATTCGCGTGAACTCATGGGAATTTCACATCCCTATTACGGAGCAGACACTGGAGCTGGAATTAACGAGGCGATAATGTACAAAGAATAGTGCCGCAATTTTGATACACAGTGTATCGTCGATTATCCGGACGGTCAAAACCAAACAGCAAAAAAAAATTCCGTAAAATCGAAAAATTCGGATAATCGGAAAAAATACAACGCATTGGTAATTCAGTATTTTTTTGCAACATGGGCTTGTTAGTTCACAAATTAAGTGTGAAACAGACAGGAGCCGTAGTTAAGTGTTGAAATGCGGCTTTGAATGAAAGAGGATTTAAACTCATCGCTGGTGTCAACGTGGCGACTGCTGTTTGGCTGTGAATGTGGTGAATGTATTATTGAAAGCATTTGTTTTCAACAGCGGACTTTGACAATATAAAAGCATCGCTCCACGCCAATCTTCGCAAATTTGCGAACGCACAAGCTAACATTTTACGACTTCCGGATAATCGAATTCCGGATAATCGACGATGCACTGTATCTAGAAATATATGGTGCAGATGATACATGTACCTACCTCGAGTAAAGGGAATACCAACACCTATTTGGTATTTCTATTTGGTATAGAAACTGGATAAAGATCTTTCAAGTGAGCTTTTGCTTTTTCAAAGTGTAAGGACACAATTGCCAAGGGGACATGGAGCACAATGGGGATTGGAAACTCTTGATAGGGAATCTACGTTAAGCGAATAACAGACATACCTTTTGATTACTCCTCTCCTTTAGCAAGCTCATGTAAAAATTAATAACCTGAAAGAGAAAGCATTGAGTCTCTCAATATATGTTAGCTTATGTAAGCATGTATTACTCAGAATACTGCACTTACATAGCTTGAACAAGCTTCTCTTGTTCTTTACACAAAATAATGCACCACATGGCTCTTCCAACCTTTCCCCTCAATTCAGTTACATTAATATCTAGAGTGCACGCTAATACGTGAGTAAAGCGGAAACGTTCTTTAGGTCATAACGACCTTGGTTACGTGGTAGCAACGACATACTTAATATAGTGTTTTCTTAATGCTGCTGCAAAATCTCTATTCCCTTGGAGGTATCATGCATGTTGTGTTAAAGACTTTTGCTAAATGAAATTAACTTAAAAGTACATTTGGTAATGGGAATCCTTTTAAGGTGATAACTCAGCACCTAGTAGAAAATGCTGTAATGCTGCGTGTAGTTTAGTCGCGTACACAAAAATCAAAAGACAAGCTTTTTAACAAATTCGAGGGAATGGAAGAGGATCAGTATCAGATACTTTTAATCTTCCCCATCAGAAACTCAAATTAACATAGCAGCCCTCTTTCTTTGTTTAGAGCTTCAACGACTTCACGTGTTGTTTCATCTGTCATTACAGTCTATAACTAACACCTCGATAAAGGGGTCATTATGTAAACAAAGTCTTTCGAACCTTTTTAATGCTATCCCTGCCATATCAAATTTTGGGGGGTTTGTTAATCAATTTATTTTGTATCTTGCTGGAAGTCGTTCTGTTTTAATAAATCGTTCACATTTCTAGCCGTATATTTTAAACCCCAAAAATTTATTGATCTATTCTTGGAAAAGTTTGATAGTGGTGCAAAATTTGAATGTTGCGTTGCGTCGTTTTGCTAAACGTTTTCGCCATACACTGATCACAGCAATCGTATAGAGTGAAGTGAGAAGCTTTTTACGATGAAATTATAGGAAACGAGAAAACCAAAACACGTCGTAGAAAATAACAGTCACGAGAGCGACACCTTTTATGGCATTCATGTTATTGAAAAAGTCTTGAATTGCAAACAAATTATTTTCGTAGGCAGAGGACCGGCTTCTTTGTTTTGATCATGTACGCAATCGTGACTGCTATTTTCTATGACATGCAGCAAGTTTGGGCTCGTAGTTTGAGTTTTTTATTTTTTATCTATGGCAATAAAAGATACTGTCATTCATACATACATACAATTAACACTTTTTATCAAGGTGTGCATGGCATCATCGCTACGTCTAATTCTATCTTCAATGAAGCGTACAGCACGAGGGGAACCGCATCAAATATTGGTGGTATTAACAAGCACCGTAATTAGGTAACAGAGGAGCACTAAACACGTCCACCCTTTCGGTCGTTGCCATCAATGCATAGCCATAAGTGTCCACCCTTTCGGTCGTTGCCATCAATGCATACGCATAAGTAAGTGTGATTTAAACACATAACGTAGCACAACATAACGCAAACAACAACAGGACAAGAACGTCACCAAGCCTAAACTGACATAATGTAACCAAAACTCGCTTAATTCAGCTCCGATCGAAACCATACATCCTGAACTCTGCATTACCTGTCTGTTTCTGATATCTGGTTAACAATAAAAATTACGTTCAGAACGATTATTCATAGATTATACCAATGAAGGCTTACATATTATAAAATCTCTGTACAAGTAAATGTACACACATCAAAACAACTTAAAGAGTTAAGAGTGCTATAGAGTATCCCGCAAAGAAAAAAACTCATTCTAAAGTACCTCATCGTTTAACCAATTCTTTTCAGACAAAGTCCTAATATCTCCACGAGAAATAACGGCATTAAATCCCTCCACTAGTTTTTCGCCGGCGTTTCCAGGCCTCAGGGCAGCATCGATCTGGAAAAGATGCCAGTTATAGGAACAAAATGTGAGTGGTGCAAAAATAATAGTACGTGCTGACTGTCCGCTCTAAACCAGCTGCAACGTGACTCAACATCTAGTAAATGACGTCGAAAATTAGATTTTATAGAAAACACTAAGTCACTTCTCGATTAGCTTTCTCCTCCTTATACTTATCAATTATTACATATTAAGACTATGCATAATATATACCTCACCCATGTAAAAGCAAGCGTTCAACTTATTGCACGAGAATTCCCGTATTTTCAGATTGTATTCAACCGAAAACTTGTAATCTCTAAACCAAAGACTCCTGATGAGCAATGGACTCGATTTTAAAACTAACCTAAATAAACAGTAATACCATCAAACAGGCTAACTAAGAAATAAAGGGAAGCTAGGGTGTCCGACGGCAATGCCCTGAAGCAAGCCATTGGGCAGCCAAAACGACGACAACCCCAAATTTGCGCATCTCTTCCCCAGACTCCTGCGTACCACTGATACGCCGAATAAAAAGTTCGTGCTTTCCTGAGAGACAAAATTGCACACCAAGCAAATTGAATTGCCGAAGGTATAGAACATGTGACACAATTTCTTGATCTCTTACTAAAATACAGAAGCTAGGGTCGAACATCATTTCCATTGCTTCTACGGCCGGGGTACTCGGCTTCAGTACACGGTGGTACACGACTTCGGTACACGGCGGGGTACACGATGTAATAGAGGCACCGTGATAAAATAGCTGAGACTGTTAAGAAAATTGATGGCACCGTCCGCAGTAGATGTATATCGCCATTATTATTACCATTACTATTATTGCAATTATTATTGCTATTATTATGATTATCACCACTATAGTTATTATAATTATTGTTTTTGCTGTATGTTTGTCAGTATTCTTCTTTATTGTTTTAATTTTCTTAATTTTTCCTGCAGCATATATATCTTAGATCTATTGTTGTTTTTGTTGCTCTTGTCTTATATTTACGTTTGACATATAATATGTGATTTTACGTGGTATTTATTTTAATATTAATGTTACTGTTAGCTGCGACTTGCTCTTGAAGACGACACGCCTATTTGTTGGGTGTTGATCAATCTCTTAGCACTGGGACACTGTGCCCTTTTCTGGATAGGGTTAGAAACAAGATTGTGTACTTTACCCAAGAGATATTTGGGAATCATTCTTATCTTTGCTGTCCTTGAATCCCAGTGGCATACCGGACTAAATCGGAAACGCTCGTTTAGCCATAGCCACCTTGGCTAAGAGGTGGCAACGGCGTGCGTAATACCATGTTTTATAAATCCTACTGCGAAAGTGTCTATACTGCTGGAGGTATCACGCGGGATATGTTAAAATTTTTGATAAATTAAATTAACTTTTGGTGATAACTCTAAACCTGCAGAAATATTATCAGTATTTCATAGAAAACACTGGGCTAAGCATATCATCGCCATCTCTTCTAGCTTGAGGTTTAGTCGGGTTAAGCATACTGCACACAAACGGTTCTCCTTCCCAAATAGCATAAAGTTAATCCCATGACAGACACGGCTGAATCACTGCTAGCCGTACACGGGTAACACAGCCAGATCAGCTCAACCTAACTTCGGAAGTAAATAACAATGAAGACGTAGAACCAGACGTTTCACTACCTTGGCATTTTTCTTACCTTGCTGCTCATATCTGGCGATAAAGGAGGAAATTCATCCTTCTTTTTCTCCTACAAATTAAAGATAACAACATAGCATCACAATATATCCTCGCATCACATCACATCACATCGCATCGCATCGCATCGCATCACAATATATCTTCATAGCTGGCGATAAAGGAGAAAATTCATCCCTCTTTATCTCCTACAAATTCAAGGTTACTACCTCGTATCACAACATATAGAGATATACAAAAACCCTAATGAGCAAAGTTGTGAATTCTCATTTCAGGATCCCAACCACTCCCCAAAGGTAATACACACTGTCACGTCCTTTTCCAGATTAGTACAGTTGACATTATTTTCCAATGCATTATATTTTTTGGGCATCAGATTGAAAATAAAATGCATTACCAGTGTAAAAACCAATTGGAAAAAATAACTGATGCCTTAAGGTTATCTCCAAATGAGCCATGTTCCACGGCATTAAGGCGCCTTTCAATTAATTCCATTTCCACGATACTAAACAAGACTAAACTGTGGGGAGGTTGAAGGATTTCAATGATATCGGAAGGGATAGCGACCCTGCATAACGCCTTGTTTAAGCAGAAGGGTACAAATACATTTTACTAAATATCATCACGAAATAGCGTATGACAACATCGGAGATCACCTAGATAAGTTGGTAGAGCGCACGCCGCGAAAGCGTGGGTCACGGTTTCGATCCCCGGTGGTAACATACTTTCTATTTCTCTCGTGTTCTTTTCAAAACATTTCACTAACTAAAATATCACATTTTATCATCTAGCAGGACATCTAAGAGGAGTGGCTGTATACCTTTCAATATCTGCTCTCGTGGTACTGAACTGACTGCACATGAGTAGAGAGTCATGAAACAAATTGACGTTCTTTATTAATGCTACAATTATTCCTATGAATGCTCTCATACGATTTCTTTCATAAACACTCAGGAAACGCTTGTGTCTTCACAAGGTACAGAAGTACAAAGTCAAAAACATCCTTCCCTGTCCACTGTAGGGCTACAGCAATTCCTACGTTCGATGTTGAAGTAATATTCAATGCAGAAATATGAAAATGCTGCGTAACAATTCACTAGTACGTCTATCTCCAAAATTTAACATGTAACCCCCGATGGAGGAACCAAGTCTTAGTATGGCCATACATATTTAAAGAAATATATTATACACACTAACCTTCTGAGCTCTTTCCTCGTCTTCGCGCTGCGAAAAATAATACCAAGGGCTCATCAAATTGTAATAGGATTCAAAAATTTAAGTTTGGACAAATTTTAGGACTCTAATGACTACACATTATACCTGATAATATACTATAACAAACACTATATCACCAGGCGTTGGCTTGCTCTCTGATTTTCCACGGGTTGCACTTTCTTCGATTGGATTTAAAGTCAACGGTGTAACTTAATATACCTCTCGTTCGCTAGTGTAGCTCCATCTTTCAAGCTCCCTTCGAGAAATTCGGTAAATTATTTCTATTTTAGATCTTATACAGAGATAAATAAGTACAACTCATACAATATTCGATCATAACTTTGATCTTATCCAGTGTTCATTTCCCACCTTGCCTCATTTGTTTCTCTTTCCATTTTTGATGTTTGAGTGTGTATGGCACACTGTAATAACTGGAATAGCAATGTCTCAGACAAACACCCTTGATGAGCAATGGGCCCGATTTTGAAAATACTCAAAAAACCCCAGTAAAGCCACCAAACTGGCTAACCTATAAATAAATAAATAAATAAATAAATAAATAAATAAATAAATAAATAAATAAATAAATAAATAAATAAATAAATAA
>JAAAKM020000258.1:0-28120 GCA_010016025.2 Alatinidae sp. Z8VKAUB7J3 | reverse complement strand
TATGTTTGTTGACACACCAGTTTCGCCATGTAACCGACATCTGTTGGGTGGCGAAACTGCTCGACGATGTGGATGAGACATAATGTGTTGTACGATGTTTTTTATTTGAATCAAAAACACGCTCCAACAAGCTCCAACAGCACAAACACGATAAAACACAACCCAACACGAGTTTTCTGCAGTGGGGAAACTGAAGGACATTGTTGGGTTGGTGAAGGAAACTAAAACAACATCTGACTCAACAAATGTTGCCTCAGATGTTTTTCTAGTTTCCCCCGGCCTTGAGTAGGAAATAGACGTCCACATTAAGAACTGAAACGTTCCAAGCTCGAACAAAAATTCACCAGCTACTACTAGTATGTCCATTTTTTTAAACTAAATTCTCAAGCTACTATTAGTATGTCCCCTTTTTTCAGCAAAATTTACCAGCAACTATTCTCTACCTTTTTCTGCTAAATTTACAAGACCCTAGAGATGTTCATAGAACCAAATTGGACTGTAGTATGTGTCTTTGCTTCGTCGGACAATAATGAAAATCCTGGGGTCTAAGATGACTTATTCCCACTGGAGCCTCAGAATCAACTGTCATTCAATTGTTTTGAGAAGATTTATAACAAAAATAACAACAATTTCTTAATATGGTTTTAAAATAATAATAAAGTGCTCCACATCTGCACGTCTTCTACAGAATCCTTAACTTTTGATTTATTCCCATTTTCTTAAAGTCGGTGGAAACTAGAGGCTGTTGACAAAATCAAACTGGAAATGAGAGCACACTTTTGAGTGAATCTACATTCCCATTTCTCTTTAATGGTACGAGGTTAATCCATGAATTCTTTAATGTCAAAATCTCTCCTCTTGTATACATGTTTTCTTAATTCTTATTTAAGACGATGGAATCAGGAATCTTCTTAGTTAATAAAGTAGGAGTAATCCACAAGCTACCAGAAATAGAAAGGTCGACCGTTAACTAAACCTCAGCATTGAAAAAGAGCTATCAACGTTCTTAGCAACTCTTTAATCGAAGAAAAGATTTTTCTATGACTTGTTGCACCTTGAACTCCAGTTATTACCAAAGAAGTAAATCAATCGAAAGACAATAAAAAGCCAACGCAGGTACTTCATATTCCCGTACGTTTGTTTATAAGTAGCATTACTTAACGGTTTTCATTTTGCTGAAGAACTTCTCCAGACACTAATCGTGATAAATTGTCTGTTATGACAAAAGGAAATCTTAAGTTGTGATATTGCAATCTCAATGTTGTAATGTTAGTGCCCAGTGCTCCAATAGTTTAGTAACACGGAGACATTAAGCCAAAAAGCAAAGATCTTAAAGGATAAAGGAATGAAGGAGTCACACTTTAGAAGCGAACTTGTGTTCTGGTATAAATTCTTCTTACAATGGGCTAAGCAAAAAGATACTTGGTTACGTATTTATTGTAAGATTTAGAAGTAAAACTCCTGTAAATGTGAACCTGTAGCGCCATTTAGTGGCATTACGCCGCAGGAATATTATGCCCGTGCCTATTACTGTTTTGTCAGGTCAGTAGAGGTGAGAGAAAAAAATTTCCGTGAGGGAGTTAGGGGCCTTTATATTCTAAGAATTAGAACTAGTTACGCATAAAGCCTCTGTTTGTAAGAGTACCACTCATCGATCAATGTACTTTTATAGTTTACTGTTGATCATGATGTTTATGTAACGTGCAGAAATGCTGAGGCTGAAAAGGGTCGGAAAAAGTTACTTTTGTTTTATGGCAATTTGGACAATCTCAAAACTGCATAAACATTATCTATCAATGATCAACGTAAAAGAAGCTATTACACATATGCAAACTATCGTGTAACTGAGCACAGCAAGAATATCTAGAAAATAGATGTTCACAATAAAATATGCGGAACGTCTCCAAGCTCTGGGAAAAATTCACCAGCTACTAGTGTATGTCCACTTCTTTTCTGCTAAATTCTCAAGCTACTATTATTATGTCAACTTCCTTCTGCTAAATACTCAATCTACCATAAAAAATATTGGTTTTTCCACTTTCTTCTGCTGGGACGGGAAAAAATTTACGTCGCACTCCTTATTTGCAATTTTCATACAAGTTAATAACGGTATTTTTCAATAGTGCATTTTAATGACAGTTTTAATTCAATTTTGCTGTGTAAATTTGTAAGGTTGAATTTACTGATACCTTGCGACGCTCCATTTTGTGCTTCCTTTAATCAAAGTTGAAGATGTTTCAACAAGAACTAAAGGCTTAGCAAAGCATCTGTTATGCCAGCTTATGGACATTTACATGAAACAGTTACATCTACACAGTACAATGATAAATCATCAAAATATTTTAAAGTGAATTTCATAACTTTTGCAGACTTAGTCCACAATGGAGATTCTCACGTGAAGAAAAAAAGTATTGTGCCAAAACTTCGCTTCTGTTTACATAATTGTTATTTTTTAAAAAATGCACTGTAGGGCCATCGCATTTACGGGAGATATTTTAAATTGCAGATAATGTTGATTTCATTGCAGTTCAAATAATAAAGCACGTAAATGCCAAAACGTCATGAATTCCAAAGCATGGTGCTTCTTATAATCAACGTATCCTTGTAACAGTGGTAACTTTTCTGAAATAGAGCCTCATTACCTCATCGCAAATAAGGATGTCTTCATGATCAGACAGTGCTTACTTCTTTTAAGTTCTGATGACAAAGTGTTACAGGTGTGTTTCATATCTGTAAATACAGTACACTTGTACTGACCGGGGTCCAGAGCACGAACACGCCTATACCCCAGCGATGTGTAATTATTGTCTAGTTATATTTGAGAGGAGTTGGTACTGGTAAAGAAAGATGTCATACGAAAGAAGAACTCTCAAACGAAAGGCAGCGTTTGTTCCACTTCCCAACTTTATAAAGTATCTTTCTATCGATCATGTTAGCATGACGAGCCCGGCAGATGTTGACAAAAGCACCTAACTCCTCACATATCTAGGGTTCAAAGCATAATGCGATTATTACCATACCTTTGTAATGTTCGTTGCCTTCCTCAAAATGGAGCCAACTTACCACAGGGCCTAGAAAAAGTATGTCTTCAGCATCCCAAAGTGCCCACCCTACTCAAGTTCCGATGACAAAGCACGTTAACGCTCATTCGTCTCCGGTTCCAAAGCATAGATCATTTTGTAACCATCGTAACTTTGTAATAGTGGTAGTTTTCTTCGGACGGAACCGCCTTACCACTTCGCATTGGTGGGGAATGTCTTCAAGACCAGAGAATGCTGACTCGATTCAAGTTCTGATAAGAATCACTTCGCAGCCCATGCTTCTGCACATCCGATGCAAAGCGCAATTTGGGTATCACGTCTTTGTAATAGCAGTAGTTGCGTTTGGTGTCACACCAACACACCATTTCTTCTCAGTCAGCTCTTGAAGTGCTATGAGCTTTCCAGTACGGCTTCAAATCCACCCTCAACAGCTGCCCATCGAAGGACTAAATGGTCAACCGCCTGCTCCTCCACCCGACACCTTTGGCAGTCATTGGATTGGCCTAGGCCCCATCTATGCATGTTGCTGGCAGCTCTTCCGTGTCAGCAGAACAGCCTGTTAGCTGTTAACCAGTTAGTCTTTGTAACACCGGTTGCCTTTGTTAATTGTGGTCACCTTACCTAATTGCAAGGAAAGGAGATGCCAATTCTAATTCTAATTAAGAAGTACCTAAAGGCACATAACGTCTATGATTCTGAAGAATGGCCTGTTTTTTTATCATCACGCCATTGTAATGGTGGTTGCATTCTTCAAGTGGAGCCACCTTATATCATAGCATAGAACGGAGACGTATCCAACACCAGACGATGTTGGTTCCATTCCAGTTTCTTCTAAACCAATAAGAGATCATTAAGACCAACCGCCAACTCATTACATATATTTGACGTACCTCTTACTCATAAAGTCCATTCAGCAGTTTGTCCTTAAGTCCAAAAATGAGAATGCGAATAGTAAATGAACTCTGAAATCAAGTTACATATTAAGGTATCCGTTACAGTTTTACGGTGTTTCTAATCCACAGCGTTCTCCTGTTTCATACTGCTTTGGTGTCCATACGCATTTGCCATCCACTTAATCATGGTCAAAGTCAAGTACAGGAAACGAAGATAAGGAATCTATCTTTGATATAAGGAGACGAGGAGGACCAAAATAGCCAAGGATTTGTTTATAGCTTCTATATCCTTTAACACATTAAATACCTAATGAGGTATCTTTAATGACGGAGAAAGAATAGTGGAATAGGCTGCTGGAAGCATTAAAATCTATTTAGTAGCCAATAATCAAATGTTTTATGGAATATGGGACTTTAAACAAAACCAGATAACTTCTCTGTTATAAGATTCTATAAGAAATTAACAAGTTCGTTGTACTCTTTGCCCGTCTGAAATATTATCTGCCCCTAATCATTTCGTCCAAAAACAACTTTAGATATACTGGTTTCCTGTGGCTAAGACCATAAAGCTTCCCTCGCTGTAATTCATTAGCCCTTGCCCTCATAAACGTTTCCTAGTCAAACCTGAGAAACCATATCGCTCGTAATACTTGGCCTTCTTTCATTAGTTGTGTAGCCATGCAGCAGAAATGTAATACTGTCAGAATATCCAGGAAAAATATGCGGTAGATTCTCCCAAGGCCAACAACGCATTTTTAAGGGGAGGAAATACGCAATGAATCAAGAAGTCCCACAACGTAATTATGGGCCAACAAGACATTCTTCAAGAGAGGAAATACGCAAAGAGTATACAAGTGCCATAGCATGATTAAGGGACAAAACTAGCTTTGTGTTAAACCAGGGCTGGTGTTAAAAGTAAAAGTAATACTACATGCAAAAAGACTCATGAAGTATCTTTTGAAACTCATCACTTTATAAAATTGATGTAGCCGCCACGTCGCTTTGAATGCCAAGAAGCGGACATCGACGTCTATGCAATGTTGAAGAATTCGAGTTATCCGAGCATTGGAGTTATCGGGCACTCCAGCTATCGGGCATTTTAGTTATCAGAATCATTCCGTATATGGAAAAGTGAACTATGGATGCTCATAAGGTAATATTTTTCATACATCAATGTCCAAGAGATTGTACTGAGGCTACGTTATACCGAGAAATGTAATCCACTTTGAAAAGACCTTTAATGGTTTGAAATCAATTTATTAACTTGGTTTTTGAGGAAGAGGTTACTGAGCACCTATCTATAGCCAATCTTAACGTATGCTTCAGAAACATGCAACATCAACAGACAGCATCAAAAGAGGTAACAGAAATATGGTTTCTCCGTAGAATGCTCCGCATATCCTACAAGGATCATGTGACCAACCAAGAAGTACTGAGAAGGGCAGCAATATTGAAATCCCTCATGAAATTCATTAGAAAGCGCCAATCAACATTTTTTGGACACTTCATGCGAGAGCTTGGAATGGAACACCTAGTCACCACTGGTTAGATCTATGGGAGAAGAGACAGAAGGAGACAACGAGAAAAGATGCTGGACAGACTGACATCATGGCTAAGAACGTCAAGCAATTCTAACACTATTACAAATGTCTGGAGACGAAATGGATGGAAGACCATGATCAACGAAGTTGCAAGGCATGGCACCTAAAGAAGAAGAACTTGGTTTTTAACTAAAACTTAGAAATATCATTTCATAAAGTTGACATAAGCGTAAATTCAATACATTGTGATAAATGGAATAGAGCACTCTTTGGTCTCTAATAAATGGGGATGGACGTTTATTAAGATTAGGAATTTTTCCAACCCCCAGTAGCTTATTAGAACCGCCGTTTATTTATTTTGGGAAATCAGCTTTGGTGATATGAAAAGAAATATTTTTACGGATTTACCTGGTAATGATTTTTAAGTGATGCAAAGGTTTCGTAGAATAAAGTGTGCCTTATGTTGGTATCCTTTTTGTTTTATCAGAAATTATTTTCAAACAATTTGATTTTAGCCCCCCCCCCTCCCCCCTCTCTCCGTTCATTCCAACCAAAATTGTCCCAGTACTCTCTCTAAATCTGTCTTCACGCATGTGCCTCATGTTATGTATACATGATGACGTCAAGTCAAGTGTCTGGATTGAAGCCCAAAACTAGGTCCCAGACTACTTAAGATCAGCAGCATCATACAGAGTGCTGTCTGCATATTTACTCCAAAGTTGGCTCAATAGGCCTACTCTCTAGACTCTCTCCAAATATGTCTGCACGAGCGCATGTGTCTCATGTTATATATACACATGATGACGTCATGCCACGTGTTTAGACTGAGGCCTAAACTAGGTCTCAGACTACTTCAGATCAGCAGCATCGTACAGAATGCTGCCTGCATGTTTGCAATTATGCACTAAAATGTGCACAGTTGATTATTCTTAATATGAACACAAATCAGAACTGTGACTCATTCTTTACGTTTCCATGACCAACACTAAGTCAGCATTGGAAAGACTGCGTACAATACAATGTACACAATTGACAGCTGTCTTCACTCTGTAGGCGTAGAGAACAGGCACGTGTTTTCCACGAGGTTAAATCGGGACGGTAAAGAGATCTGATCACATTTATTTCAATGTTAAAAGCATTCTGTCAGCCTGTAGAAACTCTATTAACTTTTCATTTCTTTCATTTTCTTGTCAAGTCAAACATCTATTGGTCGTATTGATTTAAAATTTATTATTGTTAAGAGAGTACAATTCAATATAAGGAACACGAAGGCTTCTGTCATGTATGCACTCAATATTTGCTTACGTCATTTTAGTTAGGCTCGAGCTGCATACTGTCACAAGCCTTAGCACTGAACAAGGAAGAATGAAAGCCAGTGCAGCCAGACCGACCAAATTCTTTGCTATGTAGCTCAATTCTTCAAATACAAATATCACGAAATTTACATTATTCTCATGCTGACCTTTACCTTGAGGAATCATCACTTTATACAATAGTTTTAGTCAGATGATCGTCAAGATCTATTGAGACCGCTACTAACCGCACAGGTGTTCTTTTGTGTTAAGTTAGGGTTCATAATAATTCACTTTGACACACCACAACACCCTTGCAACGCTCCATAATGAAAAAAAATCTAAATAAATATGACTAATAAATATGACTAATACAATATGCATGTGAA
Organism: Alatinidae sp. Z8VKAUB7J3; assembly: GCA_010016025.2. Lineage (NCBI taxonomy): Eukaryota > Metazoa > Cnidaria > Cubozoa > Carybdeida > Alatinidae > Alatinidae sp. Z8VKAUB7J3. The sequence continues at coordinate 20,964 of JAAAKM020000258.1, read as the reverse complement.
GATATGGCAGAGGTTTAAAGTTATAGGTGTTATTTTTCCGGGAGTTCATTTTGTGAAATGATCTCATCTGTTCATCCTTCTAGATGGGTTTACGATAATCTGTGTAGCCAAGGGTGTGAAAGTTTATTTTATATGGAACAAGTACAAGAACATGAAATTCCATTACTTTCATGTCATTACTTTGGAACATTTAAAAAGAAGGTGTAACGTATCTACTCTATATGCTTTGAAAGGAGCAAAATATAATTTCTGGATAGACTCACTGTTGTACCAATACCTCCATCCTCCCTCAGAGCATTCGTTGCTCTTTCCAGGGAAAATCGCCTCGACCTGCCCATCGCTTAACCGTACATCCTTAACTAATGACTCATTAACAAATTTTGTTCAAACAATTATACTATTCTTAAATTTTCTAGCCTCCATCTCATATATTAAATCTTCTTGTTCTGTCCAACGACCACTGATAATTCGAAAACATACTCTCGAGTTCCGAATAATCGTCCCCCCTCCCCCCCCGCCGCGATTGTTAATTTTTTGAAATTTTAGCACCAAGGAAATTCTTATTCCAGCCCCCTTTTTTCAATTTGAAAAAAAATCGACTTCTTTTCTTGAATGACTTCGCACGACGTTAATTTTTCCATCATAAGAACTCCACCTATCTTGTGTTTACGCAACTACCTGGCTTATTAGCGAGGATTTGGCAGATGAACACTAATACAACTTCAGTTATGTTTAGGTCTTTTGGAGAAACCACGACCAAGGACATTCTAATTCCAGCTCCCCTTTCATCAATTTCGAGAAAATTTTCAACCCCTTCTTATTCCAGCCCCCCCCCCCTTTTTTTAAATGCGGAAACTGATAATACTTCAGGTCAGTACAAAAGACAAAGACAAGCTTAGAACTGCCCCATTGAACTATAAATGGAAAGTCTTTAATAAAAGACTTTTATTTATAGTTCAATCAAAGCCGATGGAGGAAAGACCCTGGTTCAATGAACTGCCCTGACTTGTTTTATATCAAGAGTCAAATGAAGCCTGGTAACCAACGGGATTTAAAAAGAGCGCGAAAGATAACCACGTCTTCCCAAAGCTCCAACTTCAATTCCAATTTTATAATTTCGAAGTACAGTGTATGGAAAGGGAACGCAGATTTCAGAAGACAGGAAAGGTGACTGAAATAGTAAGAAATATTTGGTTTACATCAAAGAGTTTTAATGATAGTTTTTAAAAGGTCTGTATGATGCTGTAGAACGTTGAATATTTGGGTACTAGGAGGAAGAACGGTTTCGAGGGGAAGTATATTTGGATTTTCACATGACCTATTGAAGCTCAGTTCCTCGCGTAGAAACAATGGGTGACAAAAGAATTCTAAATCTTAATACTTCTAGTAAATTGGATCTTAGAAGATAGAGTCGAGAAGTTCTGTATTCCAATTTTATAACCTCAAATTTTTTGTACGGATTATAACTGTAAGTGAAGAAAAATAGACGTCCCTTACGCACTTCTGCATACAAATGTAAACAAAACGAAACCAGGAACGCAAGCAGTCTTCAAAATTTGGAGGGCTATTCTAACCTTTTTAGGAGGGGGTCTTTTATTCCACCTGTTTAAGGAAAGTCTGTATATGTTGAATCGTGGGTGGCTGATGGTAAATTTAGGGAGTTAGGTCTTTTCAAAGCCAAGTCGTGGCCTCGGTCGTGGCTACGGGCTTGGACAAAACGTTCGTAGCGGGTACAATGAGAAACCTTCGCTTATCAAATGGTTATCAACAGTGCAGAATGTTGATCAGGTTAAATACATATTGATTATACAGATGCCAAAGGGCGTTAAAACTCTATTTGAACGGTAATTGACTTTGATAGAGAATTTCTCGTGTCTCTAGTCATTAGAGCTAGTCACTTTGGATACAAATGGTTTCCTAAGAATTTATGCCAGTGATCCTAATCAGATTCCAACTGACTATTCAATGTTAAACGTGGAATATCGTGTAGAGAAAAGAGTCTTGGAGAAAGGAGAAAACAATTTCAAGGGATTTGCGACAAATACTTAAACCATTTACCTTAAAAACTTGAACCCATTGCATCCTAACTCTCCAGCAATCGATATGACTCATGAGCTGACGATTGCAATTGTTGGCACACCTTGGACGTCGTACATTTTAAAAGAAACTACCCTTTGCTACCATTAAGTTTGTTAATTGTCATTGGATTCATGCACAGTCGTAAAAAATATTATCTACTACTCTTGTTTAAATTTCTGAGAACCGCAGCAGAACTTACAGGCGTTACAGCAAACATTATCGAACAAGGGACATTTTGGTGTAGAGCTGATAATAGGTTTTTCTGCCAATTATTTAAGACAGAAAAGGTAAGGCTTGTTAAAAGTGGGCTTCTTATGAGCAGCAGAGTACCTCGCAATAGGCCAAATTCTTGTTTTATTTTATAAACATTGATAAGTAAAAGTTTCTTGTTATACGAGGAGTACAGATAGGCCCGGTTGAAACTAGGTACCCTTTGGGTCGACTTTTCACGCAGAGCAGGGATACATGTGTGAAAGGAAAGTCAACCGGGCTCCCTAGGATGGTGATTTCTGACAAGTTCAGAGTAGCCCCGCTGAATAGTAGTACCTTCGGTGCCGTTATCTATCAGTAGAGGAAGCTTAGGTTTCCTAAGGGCGCTGAATGAGAAAGGAAACATCACCCGACATGTAAAACAATTGTGAAGCTTACTTACCCTTCAGGTAGAAAAGAATTTTACATTATTTTCAGGGGATTATAAGGACAAAATTTCTTAAAATTTATCTTGCTAAAGACAGGAAAATGTAGGATAAAAGTAAACCAAAACAATATCGATATTAGTGCAGAAATGTTTCTAGGGGGCACCTCTGGCAACTATGGTTTACCATTCGTAAAATTAACGAATTTCGAGATTGTACAACTCGTAAACTCACGTTTGGGGCTCAATTTATTTAAACGTCTGTTAAGTCAATGGTAAATTCACAATGAAATCCATAATAAAATTATGATGAACAAGCACAATTCTATGGGTGGCGTTCCATCGCAAATAAAGGTGTTTGATCATCTTTTGACCCCACCCCTTAAATGTCAAGGTATGCAATCCATCTTTGTCTTTTCTTCCTTTCATGAGCAAGGCAGATACGATATATTCCATTGAAAGACAGTTGTAAGCAGAGAGGGCTGATTTAGCGGAAGTTGAAACAACCAAAGTGGACCACTATCCCCTTCTGTGCCATCATAATGAATAAATACCCACAACATCCACTACTCCCCCACTCCCCCAACACACACACACACAGAGCACCACTACTAACACCGCCACCACCACCGCCACTAAAATAAGTTTTGGCCAGCTTCGTGTTGGATGGCAAGCCCGTTGCTTATATCTTACAGCCGTTTTAATATTAACTTGAGTCATATCTATGATGATACATGAGATTGTGTAACTTGCAGCTGTTCACATAACTGCACAAGCGCTTATAGTTTTCTAATGCAAAGTGTGTTGAGGTTTTGTTAGAAGTAATAGCGAAGCATTTAGGAGAACATAGGTGACTGTGTGCAAAGTTTGCTTTTCGGACCTGTAAACCGTTAAAGGACACACCTGGAAATCAATCTGTCAATGAAAATTTTCACACTTGAGTAGCAACAGTGACTTTTACGAGCAATTCCATTATTATTGGTACTTTATTTTATAAAACAAACATCTCTTTTGCAAAGTGACAAACAGCGATTCGAAACCAGGATGAATATCGTAGAAGCAAATGTGTAAAATAGGGTACTAAGTCGGATAACTTTCCAAGAGACGACGTGCGGCGAAGACCTGAAAACTTTGTCGAAATGTAGGCAAACTTACCAAGCTTTTTACCCATTTTCATTAACTTATGTTTTACAAGTGAAGGAATCAATGACAATAATTTTTCTTTAATATTTACACGTATAAGTAATAAAAGTTCCTCAAATAGTTAATAAATTACCCTGAAGGATATGTTAAAAAATGGAAATTTTGGTGTGTAAAATACAAAACATTCTCCATGAGGTGGGATTTTCAAAATATAGCCAAACAGGAGGTATATGAATATTTTCAGTTAGAATGTAAAGTTCCCCTTGCTCTCTTTCTCTTACTTTCACATGAGACCTTACCCCTATGCTGTCATAAGTGCATTTGCTTGATGGGTCTCTGGAGAAAGGACCGATTTATTGTTTAAGTTGTTAAGTTGTTAAGAAGATTAAGTTGTTCAGCAGGAAAACGTATTTCAAAATTAAAGGAGTAAGGTCTAACCGGCCAACAGACTGAAGAACTTACATTGACTACGGATAAGTTTAAATCCGCTCTTCTCTATATACTTTTCAACAATCAAAGGGTTTTTGATCGACTAGCAGGCTGGTTGTCAGTCTTTCCTTGTTTAAGACAAATAAATCGTAGAGGCTGGTCTCAGTATTGCGCAGAGCTTGATCTCAATGCTCACCGGTAGATGATTGGGAGATAATGTGAAGACTAGATAAATCGGTGCTCAGGTAACTCAGTTGATAGGGCACACGTCACGAGTACGAAAGTCTCAAGTCCGAATCCCAATGGTGACATTTTTTCTATTTCTCAAACATCTTTTAGAACAGAATTTATGAAAAGGGTTTAAAGGTATAGTTGCGAAAAATTAGCATCTGTAAATTCATTTAAACTTTATTATCGATTATTTTATGGAAAAATCATTTAGAACAAAAATCTTCTTCAAAATTCCGTAAATCTGAAAGTCAATTTTTACTGATGGAAGATTTTGAGCTGGTACCATGAGATAACGCTTGACGAAATTACATTTGTTTCCTTTTTTCACGGTAGCTCGAGTTTTAAGTTCTGAATCCTGTTGATTTATTTTAGTTACCTTAGAAATTTTTCAAAATGTTCAATGTGCCTTGCTTTACAGTAAACACTCTTACTCTGTGTTCTCTAATAAACGGGGGGACGTTCATTAATTTTTCAAACTTTTCCAACTCCCCCGTGCTTATTCAAACCTCCGCTTGTTAATTTTGGAAAACTAGCTTTGATCACGTTAAAAAAACATTTTTACCGATTTAGTTTGACAACGACGATTAAGTGATGTATTTTGAGGCTAAAATGTGCCTCAGTTGATATCGTTTTCTGTTTTAGTTTCATTTTACAGCTGTCAGCTTACAACCTTCCCATACTGACGATCTTGGGTTTAAAAATAATGGGGATATCAAAAGGCATATGTTACAGGAAACGTTTAAAGGCGCATAAGGGAAGAAGTGCTGAAGAAGTCAAGGAAACCTTTGGTAACAGAAAAGATTATTGAAAATATAGATAAACGAAGAAGATCAAATTAAATCAATACTGAACAAGGTTACAGAATATAGAGACAGTTAAGGAACGAGTCAAGAAGAACAACATGGGATAAAAAAAGAAAAGTGGTGAATAAAAACCCTCAAGAAATAGAGTTTTTATATCAGGGGCAGGGGGATGCTTTGATTTGGATTACATCAGAATTAAGACATGAACTGATATTAAAGAGAGAAGCAACCGTGGAAATTAATGCTGTTGGCAAATTGTTGACGAAACCGAGAAAATATACAAAAATATGTATTGCCACCAATATGGTAGGAAGGAGAAAATCTGACTGTAGTTTTGAAACTGTAGAGCAAAATAACATGGACTTCATGTAGGCCTACTACTGAGTAAAGTTGGTGAATCTATAATCTAAAAGAAGGAAAACGAAGAGGGATCAATAGCATACTATAGAAAATGCGCATCGTATGGCGAGAAAGCAAGGAAGACCATTGCTGAACTATGTAACAGTATTACTGTTCAAGGTGTATGATCAGAAGAAGCATATGACAGCACTTTAAAAGAAAGTTAACATGTTTCAATGGGAAGAGCACAGAACAATCAACGAGATTAATGGTTAAGATTATGACTGGCAATATCGAAGAGGAGGCGGAGGAGCGTTGAGCCAATGACCAGCTTGGAGTTTGAAGAGCAGTGGGACAAGTGAAACTGCTGGTACTATGACAGTTCCGTAAAAGAAGTATCGAGCATAATGAAGGATTGTATCTTGATGTTGTAGACTATAAGGAAGTATTCAAACGTGTCTAATGTACAGACACCTAAAATTCTACGAGAAATCGTAGTCAATTGGAAGGAGAGAATGCTGATTACAGCATATTTAAGAATCAGAATGTTGTAGTCAGAATTACAGGAAAGTGGCAAGTGGGGAGAGTGAATCTACAAAATTTGAAACAGTTATACGGCAGGTGTGCCCGTTGCCAAAAGAAGTTTTGAAAAGAGTACAGGAAAGAGTAACTGTTTATGGCTTGAGATGTTCCGCTGTTAGGTGTCCTGATGACCAAGCAATGCTGAGAAATTCCGAGTAAGAACTTCAAAGACCTTCATAGTGCAGCCAATGCCACAGCAAAGCGTTTGCTAAAATCAATATAAATAAGGACAGATCATGAAGGTAGGAAAGTACAGTGGAAACATTAACATCGGATTAACGATGAAAGGTTTTAGAAAGTGGCAGAATTGAAACACTTTGGTGCCATACTGATTAATGGGGCGTAATAACTAAAGAAGCCAAGTTTGAAGTCAAAGAAGAAAATTGTGAAAACATTGACATGGAGTCTTTTGCTTTACGGAGCCAAAATATAAATGTTAAATGTTATAAGTATTACTGCAGAGAGACGAAAGAAGCCATAAATAAGTTAAATGCATGTTAGATGAGGGTTTTGAGGCCATAAGATAACTAATAAAGAAGTCCTTTGAAGAAACAGGAAAAGAAGATCCACCACAAAGACAGAAGAACAGGAACATTACATTGATAATACCATCAGATAAGACAACTTAAATTTTAAATCGAGGACCGAGAGATAGGTAGTGCTATATAATCTTTTATAAACTGGCGCCAAGACTGGGGGGATAGAAGCTTGGCTCCTTGGCCCTCCCGCTTTTTCAATCCTATCAATTTGTCCTCCTCCAAGTTTTAGACGGTTCTAGTTAATTTTTGGTTGTAATGAACCCGATACTCTTATCATAGCTCAGTCTGACCATTTTCATATAATTCGCGCATTACGTACTTATGTTATTTGTACTTGTATGACGGTCATAGCGTACTTAATGGTACTACAAAGTAAGCCATGATTGAGGTATCATAATTATTCTTGACAGTTTGTCCACCTGCCTGAAAACACTTTCTAGCGCCCCTTGCTTTACGTCTTTAAAAATGTCCTCTGGGCTGAAAGTGTTAGCAAGACCCCAATCTGTGTATCAGTTACAGGTATTGGGAGATGATACCTGAAATATTCCAGTTTTAGAAGTACATTCATTGCTACTGCCTAATTTAAGATACTGTCTGTTTATAAATGGGAATCGAAACAATTAAAAAGTTAAGAGTGTAATTTTAAGTATCAATTAAAATCATTTTGATAACAAGAAAATTTCTCGATTTGGATGGTTTGGAAAATATGTTTGGGCAATTTAGAAATCTAGAACTTGACTTATTATTACCAAAAAGTCTTAATAGAACTATATTGGGCTGAAGAATTTAACGAGTTCCATTAAAAAAATCTACTCTTAACGTTGACAATAGTTCAATTTATTGACAATTGTTTAAACACATGCCATTTTTTAACGCAAATGGCTATTTGGATAGTCGAGGCTCTGGTAAGCGAAGCGTGGATTATCGAGAAAACACTTAGATTTGAGGCGGAACGGAGCATGAAGAGAGACGTTACTGCATAAAATCTGTTTGTCCAATATTTTGTATTACAACTGCTGAAATGGTGTTTGTATAAATAGATACTTTATACTAAGTGATAAAGTTTATTCAGATGACTGTTTTTCATTTCAAAAGTTACTAGCGGTTCTCCATTCTGGCCAGATATACAAGTAGTGTCCTTTTACCTTCTACGTAAGCTTTTTACAAAGAAGTCTGGAAGGTAGCAGGCTTTTCTCACCCCCATGATCACCAAGTGAAAGCTATCTAATGTACAAATCTTTCTGCATCATACACACTTTCGCTTGTTTTTCTTCAATCCGTTCTTCGATATATTTCAGTACAATGTACAAGGAATTTATGACATTTACTCCATGAGATAAGCTGCAGATTAATGTACGAAGGTAATTATTTATGCTCTAAGATGTCAGTCTCTCTTTATCATGATTCAGCTGTGATCAAAAGCTTCATAATAAATTTAATAGTAGGGATGTAATATAGGCTATTAGTTACCTGTTCTTCATTACCTCATACATACTCAGGCTAAATCATTACTGCAACAACATGCTACAATTCTTGCAATTTATAGTTTAAGGAAGTTCGAGCTCCCCAAACCTTGTACACTTATCGCGGCAGGTAGCCCTGATCTTCGGAGCCTACTTTCGTTTTGAAGGAAAGTAATTACCATACGATATGTGTTAAATACTCTTCATTTTGCCCTAGCCTTCCAGCTGCTTCAAGGTGGCGAAAAACCTTTGCATGCCTGGGCGAAGTAGCGTCAAATTATGAAGTGAGAGGTTGATGGAAGGGAATAGTAAGGACACTTGTCTGTTGGATGGAAACTCTGATCTAAGAGATGTTATCCACTGTGCACAGTATCTCTGTGAAGATACCAACAATTTTCTTTGCCTCTTAAACTTTTGGTAACGATTTGATGTAGCATTCCTTCTCGTTGATTGCAGATACCCTCCGTAATAAGTGAGAGCCCGCCTTCTCGGTGATTGAGCACTTCCTCTTGCTCTGCTTCTTCTCCTGGTAGCCGAAGCTAAAGTTTGTCGTCTTTAGATGCTCTGTCTATTCTATATTTATTAGTTAGCCTGTTGGATGGGTTTCCTTTTTTCAGGGCAGTTTCAATATTGAGCCCACTACTCATCAGAGGTCTTTGATTGAGAGACTGCTATCAAGTCAAGAACTCTGAGCTAGATAGGAGAATTATTTCCCATACAAGCTTCAAGTAACTTTGTATCGTTACCTTCCTTGGTTGTGCTTAATACACTGTTTGTAAAGAGTGCGCAGTATTCTATACCTGAGGAGTACAACATGTGATAGGTCTCAGAGATTCTTTGTTTAAATCCAAGTAAATGCTCTTGACCTTCTAATGTACCCGTGAACGTTGATTCACGTGTTTCGTTTAGGTTATAGATAACGTGATTAGAGATCATGTAAATTATACAACTTTCCTTTCTAGCACATGGCAAGGCCTTCATTAGTGACCCTCTCTACTAATTTAGTTTTATGTTTTGCAAACTCTGGGATTGTAAAGTACAGTGTTTCTTTCCCATGAATACAAGCCAATGCAAAGCATTGCGTTTAACTGGTACCATCTCTTTCTTTTTGAGCTTGTTATTCTATTGTTACAGGCATGAGACCAGGGCATAGTCCTTCAATCTATTTTATCTGTGCTACCAGGTACATTCTGAGAGTCCCTGATCCAATCATGAGTGACTGTACCATATTCGTCATTTTAGAGGCTCTTAGAAACAATACAATGATGTGGCATCAATAATTTAGAGATTTGGGCATGGCTTGTCTGTCTGACGATCAATCACAGCAGGTTATTTGATGGAGAATCGTCTCAGCAGTCGTTTGTTGTTTTGACTTATGCGTCGTTACGGTACTAAATCGACGATCAGAAATAACTGCAATGCTGAAATAAAGGCAACATTCCAAAGCGTGTTTGGTAGACAGATATGTCAATAATTGATTTTGTATTGCTGTCGAACGTAGAATTAATACAGCCTTATCAGGGTTTCATAACTTGGACAGTGTGACGTCTATTTTGTTCTTAAACGATAGTACTGGCTATTTGTTGTCGCAATAATTTTAGGGGGCTCAGCCATACAAAATATTATGTAAGGGCTACAAGTCTGACGTATGCTAAACAAAATCTTAATAAATCACCACCGACACTAAGAGATTGGCACCAGCGACATGTTGACTAAGCTTTGTTGACTTTGATGAAATCATAATTAAGTTTCTCCAGTTACCGCGCTAGCTCCCAATCTCCTCCTGTTACGTCATCACCGACGTCAACATGGCTAGTTTAAAAAGACAAGTCATGAACAAGTTGAAATCCTCCCGTTATAACTCTGTAAGGGACAATTTGAAGATGCCTTCATTCAAATTATGAGAAAACTTCATATCCCCACCTTTTGGTGAAGCAGGATCCAAAGTATGCACTCCTCTATGTCTATTAAATACCAAAGATTTCGGTTCAGAAAAATATCCTAGGACAAGTGAGTTCGAGCATTAATTTCTGGGGGACTCAAACTTTTCCAAATTTAAGTTCTGGTACTCATCTCCTTGATTTCGAACTGGTTTTCAAGTAACTACGTGACAATACATGCACCAGAAGTCATGCTTGTCGTTTTGTCCCATGGCATACCTATCAGCTGCTCCAAGGGTTAGGCTAGTGGAAGTCCAAAACAGTGATCAGGTATTAATTTCCTGGTCGCTGCCCTTGACATGACAACTTTCACCACGCCATTCACGCCACAATAACCAAAAGGAAATAGATGGATCTCCTCCAAATTTGCACACATCGATGCTATGAAAAATGTATAACAGTGGAGAAAAAACAAATTTATCAAATCAAACAACCGTTGAGTCCCAACCTTGAACACAAACAGAGCTTAGCTTTGTAGTGAAAAAATCAGATTTAGCAAAAATACCACAAAAATACTTTCGCAAGTTTGTGATAAAAAATTCAATTTCGCCATATTTACATCTTTGCAAAGACTAATTCTGAAAGCCTTCATACGAAAATTAAAATAGAGCATGGCGGCGAGATGTATATGAAATCAAAGCCATCGAAGAAAGGCAAGGCTTTATAAAATTTGAGTTGCAATCTGATACATTTGATTAGTTCGGTTATTAAAATAATCTGGTGTAAGAATATGAAATGAAATGGGATTAATTCTTTGCAATTTGCAAGTTACAAAAGCCGGAATTGTGTAACCTTTACTGTCTCCCTTTGAAAGGACTACAAAGATTTACTGTTGCACATAGAATAGCCTATTTCGACGTTGGATATTTTAGAGAAACAAGTGTTTCTATGGACACACTAGAATGCAGAAAGACTGAAACAAGGTGCTTTAGTAACTCTGATATGTAGTTGCAAACATTAGTTTTCGTGTCAATAAAAAGGAACTACCACAAGAATAACCAAACGCTATCATTGCTTTCGTTGAAATTAAATGACGAAGGGCATGTGTTAATTTGTTCGTATATTTCCCATCTTGAGAATCTATAACGATAGATCTTCGCAAAATTTTGCGATTCCATTTGAAAGACATTGAAATATTTTTTTTATTTATCAAAATTATTAACAATAGATGAGTCATTTAATTATCCAATCACCATATCTCAAGAAAGAAAAAACGCGTTTGACTTTGCGATTCAGTCGGAGATATTTCGAATAGTACTAGTCCATTAATAGTCCCTTGTAGGGAAGCCAATTAGTTAAATTCGGGAAATGCCTGTTTACAAGTAATAAAAAGACGATTTAAAATGTTTTGAAACTTTTAAAACTAGGTATTGCAAGGTATTCTAATCTGTATTTTGATCTATCACAGAGAAGAAAGTTGTTAAGCTCTGTAAGAAATTACTTAAATTCTGTCACTGAGCCCCAAGAAAATCAGTAACTATAAAACGTTCCTCTGAACATTTGTCATGCAATACGTGCTCTTTTTAATATCCTGTTCTTAGCAAACCTTACTTTCAAAAAGACAATTTATAGGATTTTATGAAGAATCGAGTACAAAGTAAAATAATACTACGTGGTGATATGAAGCACTGGTTGGAATTTATCTGACAAAAGAGTCCGCTTTTTGACAGGAATGAAGTCAACTGCAGAGAATATCGAGATTTCCCCACGATAGATCACTTTCAGCACCTCGCTAAAAGCCTTGATAAAGAAAGCGAATCAATTGCAGCCTCGTTTTCACTATAACCAGTAGTCTAACCTGCATTTTATCAAGCCCTGTCCTGATCTACCTAATCACTGACTAACCTGATTGTTGTCACTATGTTCGATTGGCTTTTTCATGATAGTGTAATCACATATTTTACAGCGGTGATCATATTCAGTTTCGATTGTAAACTTGTAGGAATAATTTTCGTAAATGGAACAGTCACAACGAAGAGCTCAAGGAGAGTACAAATGTTGAAAATGTCGATTATGGTGACCCGATACAGAAAACTGTGACATGACATGTGCCCCAACGTCATTAAAGGATATGGAATTTAGAAGAGGAAGAAGAAAGCTTTGCGAGGGAGAGACATAGGCGAAGACGAAAACCGATAACAGTGTATTGTAATGCGTGTAGAGATGACGGTATATTTTAGTAAGCCTACAGTAAAAGTAGTTTAGGCTCATTCCTGCATTCGATAACTATGTAAGTGATAAGATGTTGCACCTCCTCTGTCATTTGGTTTGTATCCCTAAGTATTCAATGTCATGCGCGACAGTCTGGAGATTACAATCTTACGCAGATATTCAAAATCAGGTTTAGGGAATAAAAGAAAGCTATTTTTGTGCATGGACTCCTCTGCACTTCACAGAAACAAAAGAGGATAGGAATTGCTACAATTTGAAGAATTCTTTAAAAATACGACCTCCTTTTTTTACAACCATTCATTTGTAATAATGCTGCAAACTTTGTCAAATTTCTTATCACACGCAGTTGTACACAAGCATAATCTAAAATGCTACGAGTAATAAGAAATACTATGCGGGGGGGGGAATATATTCAGCTTTTCCCTATGAATATCACAGGTTTTCTATTATTGCTGATCTAATAGCATCCATTTGTCCTAGTCTTCTGCTATTTTTCTCTCATTTCTTACAAAAATACATTCTATTTAACCACTTCGTTACGAAACATTATAGTTTTCTACGCTGTAATTTGGAATGCATATCATTCACTATATAGTTTGCAGCCCACTCCCTCGGTAAATGACATGTAATTAACGTTTATTCCTGTCAGATAATTAACCACTCTGTTATTTCAGTAGGTGTGTACTCAATATTTCCTCATTCGCTATCGATTAATAACTAACAACAAGACAAGACTGATCTATACTTGTTTTGAAGATAGTTGTCATTGATGTAAGAACACGAGGTGATTATCAGCAAAAGAGCGCAAGTTGCTGAATAGAGAAGCTGCAAAGAAAAATATGCACCACGGATGCATCATTAAGGAGCTATTCGCCAAGAAACTTCAGCGCCATAAGGAGAGGAGATTTAGGAAAAAAGATAAACCCACAGATGGAGCAAGGGGTGTTTTTGAGCTGAAATTACCGTAGCGGAACTGGAATGAATATACGAAGATTTCCTTGTTCTCATATATCATATGCCAACTCAATAGAGTAACACGTTCCGTATTTCTTAAAATTCGACATCTAACAATCGTCTTGACTCGACATAGCTAAACTCTTAACTCTAAATCTATCTCAAACTCTCTAAACCCTGTCTCCTCGATGGCATATGCCTAATCTTACATATGCGTTGCGTTACGTGTCTGATTAAGGCCCAAGCTAGTTCTCAGGCTCTTTCCATATCAGGGATGATGTGGAATCTGGACCCGCTATAAAACAATTCACACAAGGTATTTACCAGCTTAAAAATCTTGTACCTATACTTAAACCCATTGTGGAAGCGTACACCCAAGTGGTTTCACATCTTCACATCTAGTGCATCAGTGGCAAACAATAAAAAAGTTCGGTTGCAGCTGTTTAGAGAAATTGATTTTGTTGAAGGCAGTAAGCTTGATGGTGATCACTAAATCACTTTCATGGGCTAAATATTTGTGTAAAAAAGTTATAGTGTTGCCTATTTTTGTGACTTTTTCATCGTAATTTGTTTTATCAGTGCCAGTTGAAAGGGTGCGTCGTCGAGTTCAAACAACGCCAGAGTAAAAGGGAGTCCGAAAAGTGCTATTTTTTGAAGGATATCATTTTTGAATTGTCCTCAAGGAGTAGTAGTTACTATGGAAAGGGATCGTTATGGGGAATTGAGACTTTTTTATGTTATGATATAATTTTTTTCTCTTAGTAAAACCTGACATACCTTCATCTATATATTGATATCCCTTATTCGCTTATTGCTCGATACATACTGAAGTTCAACTAAATAGGTTGTTGGAGGGTGAGGGGCCCTGGGCCGCACAAAACTTGCAAGAACCTATGATGAGTAGCAATGTACTTTAGGTGAAATCGTGCGTTGGAGGATCAGAAGGCACTGTATTCCCCTCAGTAACTTAAATTTCAATTTTCCACTTCCATTCCACGAGACTAACCTGGGCACATCAGTGTATCCGTTTTCTTGGGATCAAAGTGCGGATCCTACGTAGACACAAAGCTCTGAGACATGTGAAAAAGAGACTTTGCTTTTATAGTTTATTACTAAAGTGCTTTCATCACAAACAAGAAACGTATCTTAGTATTAATAAAACCAAAAGTTGGCCCCGCAATTTACAAAATATTACTTTTATTTTTATAATTTGATTTTATTTGCAGATTTAACCTTCAGACTTAATTAATGTTAATCCCAGTTGTATTTGAATTTAAGGGTTGCATAGAAATAGCATGTCGCCTTTGACTTATAAAAAAGTTGTTAATGATGGTGAGGGATTTCCAGACATGTGCATATGAGCGATACCATGGGCATACAGCTGAAACAACCGAGTAGATAACACAGTAACTTTAGTCAAAGACCAGAAGAAGGCAACACTTTTAACACAAATAGTATAGTAAGAAACATCCAAAACATTTAGTTGAATATCAGAATATGTCAGTTCAATTGTTAAGACTCTGATTAAATTTCCAGTATATCGACAGTATGGCCACCACCTGTTGACTAATCTGGAGATGAAAATAGTTTCTTAGGAGGCAGGATGGTGAAGTAAACCGGTTATTGACGCACTGTCATTAATTAATGACACTCTGCATACCTTACTAACTTATCACAAACGTTAGCATTTCTAGCTTTTTTACACATGATACCATAGGGGTCTGGAATGCAACATTTCCTGAAGAACTTTTTGTCAGTGAATTTTTTATCTCCAAAATTGTAAGGTCTATAGCAAACGAAACATGTGTCGAAAAGCAGAATAAAAATGTTTGCTTGGGAACACCAAGGAAACTTTTACTTCGCGTGCACATTATTATGAACGCAATTAGTTACCGGGGCCTGTACTGAGAGATTGCAATTAGTCACAGAACAATTTAAGTTTACGAGTTTATCCAAATGCAATAAGGAATTGTATGAGTTAAGACGTAAAAGGTTGAGACGAATTAATTTTCAAACACCTTATATCATTGTCAATTATTCGTCAATATATCTCTTTTTTGTAATTTCTAATTGGGCATTAATAAGCTACAATGAGTTCCAAGAGTCCTTATCCCTGGCTTACCTGAGATGTAACCTGAAACTTACCTAATTTCAAGAAACCAGACCGTCTGGCCAGTTGGATAGATCATACAGCCGATACGTAATTATGGAGGCGAAAAAAGAGAAGGAAAGTCTTCCAAAAATAACTATAAACAAATTGTTTCTTGTGGAAAGTGAATCTAAAAATAACATTCAAGAGTTTCTGTTAAATCATAGAAACAATCAGAATATTTTTGATACCTCTGGAAACAAATTAAAATTCTACATTGCTTTTTAGTTGTAATAACAAGAAAGTTATAGGGCGCGTAATTGAGTGTCATGTTTGACTGACTTATCAGAGGCTAATCATTGAGTTTATTGCAAACAGCTGTCTCCTATAAGATCTTAAGGGAGCCACCGATAGTATGCACTCTGCGTCGACCGCATAATCAATCAACGTGTTCTTATTGATCGACAATTTTCACAACTGTCACCTACCGCCAACAGGATGGCCGATGTTAACATGTAAGTAGCATTCAATATTAAAAAAAATTTTTTTAGGGATTGGTGTTGCTGATCGTAAAATTGGAGCGCCGTAGAACTCAGTAACCCTACTTAGCATCAGACGGGAAAAGGCTTCTAAGAAACGTCTATCAAAATCTATTTAATCACATATCACTGGAAAAAATATTTTACACCTGAACCGAAAGGAGACCCAGTATCACTCTTGGCCGCAGCTTCCACTGGTTGTGGCAACATTGAAGCTATTCCAAAGTTAGCTTCCATGAATTTTAGCTCTCTCTGGCAGCGGCACAAAACTCTCATAGTAGAGTATTGTTGCGACATTTGGTAAGGCACTCCGTCCTTCAATCTGTATCTTCTGGGCAGAATCCAACTTTAATAGGCCGAGTGCTTTATGGAATTCTTGGAACTCTCTCACATTATCGGGATAAGTCATCTCTGGCCCTTTCACGAGCAGTTTCATGGCCAATGCAACCAAGAGCTTCTCTATTACCATCCTCAAAGTCCTCTCATCGCGTCGCTGTTTCTGCGTAAAGCTCCGTTTATTCACTGTCAAGGTTCGTAAGTAAAGGACTTACACTTACACCATGAATTTGTTTCCCTGCACTTCTACTTTCTGGAATGTTCTTTTTTCTTTTCTGCTTCCCTGACAATGAAACCTTAACCGATTCAGGGTTCTAAGTAAAAGGGTTTTTGCAGCTAGGATTTGAAATTACTTGTCTGATCTATGCACTCCTTTCCAGTGGCACGCAACTGTCCAATGACACGCATTGTAATGAGTAAGAAAAAGAAAAAGAGCAAAAGAGTAAAAAAGCAAAGGAGCAAAAGAGCAAAAGAGAAAATAGTAGCGAAGTGTATTTCACTGATTGTTCAACATAAGTTTTCCTCGCAGTGGCTTTCAAGGATACGCTGCGTGGTGGAGAGTCTGACCGAGTTAACTGTATATTTTCCGTTCCTCGGCACTAATAATGAAAGTAAAATAAAAGCTCAAGTAAAATTAACGTTCACAGATTCAGTTGATATGTGGGATTACTTACTAAACTCTGTGGCTGAATGCAACACACACAATTCATAGTTTGGCTTAGGGGTCCATAAATTATTGGGTAAGGTTATTTTGTATAAGGGGCTTCTGAACCTGTGCTGAATTCTTCAGTACGTAATAGTAACAGCAAGGATGTAAAAATTTAAACAATGAGGATAGGATAAGCTAAAATCGTTGCAAGCAGCATTAATTTTAGATCAAAATGAAATGTATTTGCACTGATCGATTATTTGCACTAAAAAGATGAATTGACAAATAGTAGTGAAATTGGCCAGTTCAGCAATCTTTACAAGAAGAATAGTTGTGATGTCACATATTCCCTGGGGGTTGACTGAAACAATTGCCTTTTAAAAAGAGAGTACGTACATGCATAAAAACCCCTCTTGCCCCTATACATCAAAGGTCTGATCCCCCCTAGTATAGATTGAGTTGCAAATTGTGAGGTTGGAAAGAAAGGATATTGAAGACACGCTTGTAGTGTGGCCAAGATGCTGAATTCATTCTCCAGTGATTGTGGGGTTTAAATGCCAGTCGTTTCTCGGACACGTGCTAAGTCAGAATTGTAAATTCTGTTGACCTTCAGAACAACAATTGTGCTGTTTTTTCAGGAAAGGCACTTTTAGTGATATATCCATTGAGCTCTCGATGCTATTAATTTCCAGTTTCAGTCCAGTTTCAGTAGTAAAGAAAATCTTGATAAAATTCAGCAATGACAGAAACTCACGGATTCACAAAAGTTACTATAGTAACAAAATAAAGGGGAAAGGGGGACATTTATTGTACGAAGGCTTGATGTAAGGTAACAAATTCATCCGGAATAACGTAATTCACAGAGATAAACTATCGTGGATTTTTTTGTACTAAATTGAACAAATAATAAATCTGTCCATATGATAATCTTGCAGCTTGCAGAGTAGGTTGTTCTCTTGTTTTCAACAACGATTCTATTGAAAGCCGCAATACATGTATATTTGATTATCATTTCTTCTGCTGTACGTTACAATGGCTAAACGAAAAAAGGAAGAAATAGGCGAATAGTAAATTTATCGACTGTAATATTAATTGAGCAATGAGGGCTAGGTGTGAAAAGATCATTGTTCGAGCGATTGACTTGCTCACAGACTTACAGGATGACTCAAAGATAGAATGGCTAAATGACTAAACTAATGAATGACTGAGTGAATTACTGAGTGACTAAATGACTGAGTTACTAAACGAGTTGATCAACGATTTGGTGATTAGAGAGCAGATCGATCGATTAATTAACTCACTGATTGATGAACTTAAAGTATAAAAGTCATTGTAAAATGCAGATAAAGCTAGCAAAATTAAGATCACAGGGTAACTGAGTAACCGTTAAGTTAACCGAAGTTTGATTTCAGAGCATGTTCCTTAAACAGGGTCAACTCTTTCTAAAGACAGAGTTATTTAACAAATACATACTGAAACCTTCCCCGTAAAGTAGTTTGGCATTCATTCAATCAATAAAGGAATCAATAAATCAACCAAACAATGGATTCTCTTCCCATTACCCAGACTCCCAATAGGGAGAATGCATACCCAAATGCAAAATTACTCATAAATTCAAAGTAACTCATGGTGTCGTCATTCGTTTACTTTCTTATGCAAATGAGGCTGTTTCATTACGAGATTTGGATGGAATCCTAGCTGCGGCCAAATCATGATCATCACAAAATGCTAACATGGGTGAATTTCCAGTTCATCGGGCCGTTTTCTATGGAGATTGCAAGCTACTTAGCGAACTGTTAAAAGACTTTAAAGTCGACGAGAAAGATGTTTTCGGTAAGAAGTCTTTTTTAAAACTCAATTGATGTATCCAGATAACTGAAAACTTCCGCGATCATGGCCGTAAGTGCATGTTGTGACCAGACGATTACAAGAAAATAGCTCTGTATGATCACTTTATTGTTTAGCAATCATCTACACCGGACGGACGATTTGTGCATTCGAGAACTTGATCCGGGGAATCGTATTATTGATCTTTAGGCATAATCTAATTGTCTGCGTACATAATGTCTTCGTTAGAAAAGACAGAGCTCCATATGCAGCAGTCTGTTGGCCTGTGTACGAGACATTTTAGTTTCAAGTTATGTTTATCGTTTCTTAAACGGAGTGGACGCCGGGAGTAGATTTCTGATACATACGTAAATTCCGGCTAGTTTGTTGCATAATACAGATATAAAAAGTTAAATTATAGTCAAGTTCTTTGAGACTACCATTTTTTTGTAAGGAAAAATTCTGTCGTAGGTTTTAATCACAGGATTTTCCATTTCACTTGTTTTCATAAACAGTTAGATGTGTTTATGTCGCCATTTGTACCTCAAGACACAGGATGTAAAATTCCTTATTTAGGACGTTTCTCTTGATGATCCATTTTCACCGCCTTGGGGTTAATGTTTTCGTACCCTAAGTTTACACGAAGGGATATGTTATCCCACGCATTTGTGTTCTACTTAGAGTACGAGGGATTTGAGAAAATCTCTTAACTGTCGCTAGGTGAGCAACTTATCTAAAAGCCATCAATAATGTAGAAAGGGTAGGGGGACACTGTAATTGTCATCGCAACCCGAATGATAGTGATGGTCCAAATTCGCAGGGTGATGTCTTATTTTGAAATAATGAACAAGTCGGGCTGACGATGGGTGACCCTTTCGTCTCTTCTAATGTAGGTAGAACTGTTTTACGACACTATGAGGCTTCCATTCTTGCCTACGGAGTCATTACATTATTTTTAATTTGTATTCATTCATTTGTACATTTTAGTTCATTCTTGTCACTGAATAACCTTGTTAGTTTGTATTATTTTTTGTAAGGTCGTGAGCAGAAGATTAAAGGAGAGTAGAATATATACACTTTGTTTATTTTGGATCCAACCCTCAATTTGCTTAAAGACCATAAACTTAAGCCTTAAAAAGTTAGTTGGAAATTGATTTAATAGATGTAGCACAGAAGTTGACAATGAGCAAACACTAATTCTACGAATCTCAAACTACTCAGCAACGATAACCATATTTACATCAAATGAAAGCTGCATATGCCCAGTGCTAAAATAATAAATTGATTTGTTCAATAATTCATGAATACAGGGGCATTGGACTGATGAGAAAAAATTGCTTACAGAAATATAATGAGTTATTCTGTAAAATTTTCATAAGCAACATTTTTATAAAATGTTTGCAGATTTACCTATGTAATTTGAGGACTCCTTATCTTTATTTATATTTTAAACTTGTTGCTTTGAAATGGTTAGTGTATTAGTAATATGTTATACATGTTAGAGATCCATTTTAGTGTACTACAGCTTCACTCGGTATATTTAGAGGTGTTATCATTATCATCATCCTCCTCCTCTTCATCATCATCATAATCAACATCATCATCTTCTTCACCTTCGGGTCATTCCATGTGAAAGTATACCACCCATGTAACCCATGTCTTTGAAATCCTTTGATATTTGTGGTAGACTTGGGTATACATGGCATATTGAGTTTGCCAAAATCTTAACCTGCTAATCAGAACAGTTTAGGAGATATATGACTCTAAAATTTAGACCAAGACCACCCTTTTTACGGCCAAATCCGCCATTTTGATTTGACTTATTCTTGTCATTTTCATTATATCTCTGGCCCTAGGCGTCTAATCCTCAGGAAAATTAGTATCCTACCTAATGTTAGGGTGGAGAATCCAAATATGCACTCTAAATTTGTGTATTGAAGCATCTTAATACCTCATTTTAGCATCAAAGTTAAAGTTGTGCAATTAAAAATCCTTAATTTGGTTATTTGCGTAAATTACGTTTTCTCATATTGCCCAACATCTATCTTAAAAATTCTTGCTGCAATTGAAAGCCACATCATAATACTCTATTCAGGCCAAAAACTGAGTTGGTTTCTGATGGTTCACGGAAGTTATGTTATTTTGAATTTTGTGCTTTGGTAGGTAATAAGTAAAACGGAAAATTTTGAACCCAGCCATCATAATTGAAAATATTT